>APFE030762736.1:124385-135349 GCA_000404065.3 Pinus taeda | reverse complement strand
TTGGTAGTAGTTGTTGGTTAGTTTTCTTTCCAGCATTTTCTCTGAGCAAAGACTCGCACTGTAACTGTCATATTTTTCCATAATCAAAGATTGCTAAAAACATGGATTGCGAAACAACTTGATGTTTTCTCTTGGCCAAGGAATGATCACGGAATTCCTGTGTCCCTACATGATCCAATAAGTGTTCCTCTTCCCTATTTTATTTTATGTTTTTATCACCTTTCCGCCTTTCTAAATTGCAGGAAAAAATAATAGCTTAAGATTTGTTTCATTACACCTTAAGTTCAATTTCTGCATTTTTCAATTTTCTCTTCAGAAACAGTTATGAGCTTGTATTCTTAAATGATCTAGTTTACCCTTTTTCCTTCATATATGAGTGCATGTCTTAGGAATTCTTAACTACTCCGGGATCCCACTCATCCACTTCTCCTCTTTGTCAGCATGATGGAATGATTCTCTTTTGTCTTTCATCCCTGATGTTCATTCCGTACTTTCAGCAGACCGAGTCTTATATCCTGTGTGGCTATCCCACTCCGTATCCCCTTGTGACCAAGAAAACGCTCGCATGCCTCAATCTGTGACTCCATGCCCAATGGTTCGAAACTTATCACACCTTACTGTGCCTCTTTGTTCGAGAATCCTACCTTATTTCCAATCACAGTCAACATTCCCTTGAAGTCAGAAAGCTAGCCTAAATCATCAACTAAGGTTGAATCAAAAGGAGAGAGCCCTCTCCGATTGCAGGTGGGCTAGAACCTGCAATCAAAATATTGGTTTGTGGTTACCTCGGCCGTATCCCTATTAGGAGCCTAGGGACAACCTGAGTGATAACAGTATACATGAAATATTAATGTTTTATCAAATAACAAGTTATGGCAGAGTGCAATAATCATATCGCATGCTATCCCTAATGCATACATGCTCCCCTCTAGTTGGAAAAGGGAGACCATGACCATAAAGCATATGAAAGGTGTTATGCTGACAACAAGGCACAGGAATGAACAATACAATAGTAAATGAAGGAGAGTACACATATCAATGATATGACAGCGAGAGCTATGGTTATAATGAGAGCAGAGTGTATAAATATAGTTATGAATAAGAGATAGGATACTTTGGATTGATGATGAGTTATGAAAAAGAAAAAGAATGACAATATGCCAAAAAGATGCTTTACTGACGGTATTCTAGCTAAAAAATGATGTGATTGATTAGAAAACAATTTCTCATGTGTAAAGGTTCAAAATAGGGAAAAAAATTAAGGAAATAACTTCTCTGATAAAAAGAAAAAATAAGAAAAGGGTATTGTAATGATAATTGATGATAAAATATAACTTCAATACCATAAGCAGAGCCTCTACTACCAGCAGACGTCCATAGCCTCGATGGGGTTGCTTTTTAACCCATATGAGCCAGGATCCTCAATTTATAAATGGAGAGTTCCAGTGTTGTTCTACAGAAGAGAATAGTGTGCTAGCGTGGTAAGCGGATAACCACACTGCCATTCACTGGGATGTACCAAAAGTGATTAGGCCAGCTCGTGATAAGACCTCCTGTTCAAAGGAAAATTTGGCTATCCAATGGATCATAACCCTGGTGTGGTGGCCATAATGGGAATGTCACTTTATTACAGCCTTATGAACATGGTAGGTTGGCTCGTAATGAGACCCCCTATCATCCATTTGTGAACAAAATTTTGTTGTTATTACACATTTTTATGATAAAAAGATGGAGGCTCAGTTATCCTTAAGAGTAGGGATGGTGGAAGAAGTTGAACATGTCAATAGAAAGATATATACCCATAATCTCATTTATTACAGATAGAGAAGATTATAGTCAGGAAGGGTGGAACCAGCATGGTATTAAGATGATCAATCAATATCATGTCCAACAGAAAACAATGCAGTAAAGTAGTATATAAATAATTGTATCATTTTTTAAAAGAATCTATCATCAAGGAGTTGTCTTGTTAAAGATCATAACGTGAATGATAATAACTCACTTCAAAAGAATCCATAATTCTTGTCATCATAAAAGTAGTGTACTTCATGCCATGAAAGAGAATTAGGAAAGTGTGGTTGAGATGAACTAAGAATAATCCCACAAGAGGAAGGAATGGTTGCTCTCGAAAATAATCCCAAAGTGTTGCTTCTTTGAAGGAATGAAAAAAACACTCAAAAAAAGTGTTGTTTCTTGTAGGGAACAACAAAGGAAATGCACACCAAAAAGCAAAAATACACACAAAAAGTGTGAAAATGCAAATGCCGTTCCTTTAGAAAAAGGAACAACAAAAACTAAAAGTGTCATTCCTTTAGAAAAGGAACATCAAAAACACAAGTGCCATTCCTTTGGAAAAGGAACAACAAAAATCAAAAGTGTCGTTCCTTTGGAAAGGGAATAGCAAAAATGCAAGTTCCGTTCCTTTGGAAAAGGAACAACAAAAATGAAAAGTGTCGTTCCTTTGGAAAAGGAACAACAAAAACGAAAAGTGTCGTTCCTTTGGAAAAGGAACAGCAAAAAATGCAAGTGTTGTTCCTTTGGAAAAGGAACAGCAAAAATGAAAAGTGTCGTTCCTTTGGAAAAGGAACAACAAAAACGCAAGTGCTGTTCTTTTGGAAAATGAACAACAAAAATGAAAAGTGTCATTCCTTTGGAAAAGGAACAGTAAAAACAAAAAGTGTTGTTCCTTTGAAAAAGGAACAGTGAAAAACACAAGTGCCATTCCTTTGGAAAAGGAACAACAAAAATGAAAAGTTTCATTCCTTTGGAAAAGGAACAACAAAAACGCAAGTGCCGTTCCTTTGGAAAATGAACAACAAAAATGAAAAGTGCAAAAGTGTTGTTCCATTTGAAAAGGAACAGCAAAACGTTAAAGTGCAGAAGTGTTGTTCTATTCGGAAAGGAACAACAAAACATGAAAGTGCATAAGTGTTGTTCCATTTTGAAAAGGAACAGCAAAATGTGAAAGTGCAGAAGTTTTGTTCCATTTCGAAAAGGAACAGCAAAACGTGTTGTTCTCTTTCAAAAAGGAACAACAAAACGTGAAAAAGGAACAGCAAAATGGACAATCATAAAATGAAAAAAAAACAAATTAGTTGTTCACGGCATCGATGCTGAAGATATGTTACAATTTGAATGAAGCAACACCTGAAACACAAAATATAAGAGAAATCAGAAAAGAAACAACATTTTATTTAAAAAAAATATGTAAATAAATAAATTAAGTTACAACAACTATGATGTTATGTAAAAAAAATGATCTCTTTGAAAAATGTTTTGGCAACAGTGACAAGACATGAACCTTCAAATGGAAATCAATTATTCATTTCTTCTATTATGAATCCATTGGGTAATGAGTTAGATCAAATTCCTTTGTTTCATTAAAATTTCTTTCAAGACTCACTTGTCCATAAATTGACCTTCTTTTTCTCCTAGGACCGGCAAAAAACGAGTATGTACCTGCAATAAAACATTAAATCATGGAGAAAGAGAGGTGCACGGGCTCCCTTAATCCAAGAATTATGAAAAAAACTAACAAGTAGTTACTCTGTAGAACAAATCCACAAAGAAAATAACAAAGTAAAATCTATTTGTCACCTACGGGAGAGCAGTGGTCGACCATACTAACCAGCAGTGTTTTAATCACAATTTCTTTGTTTTTCGTCCAAATTGAGTGAATACAAAGCCAAGTGAGAGCTAATTCAAATTTTTATCTACAGTAGAAACAGATTTTAAAGATTCAATGATATGATATGTTAATTTTAGTTAGAACAACCTACATAACAGAGTCATTTTCGATTACCCAGCTTAGACCAACAATTGATATTTCAAGCATAAATTTTTCGTTTAATGTCAGATTCAAATGATTCAAATTGGACATTAAAGTAGATTCATTTTTATATCTCCAATAGAAGCAATTTCTGAAGACAAGAAGAATTGATAGGTAAAGTACTGTAAGGAACAACCGGAAAGACAGAGTTTTAAGAGTGCTGATTTACGATAGACAGTCAATATGTTGGTCATAACTTTCTCATACGATATAAAAAATGAGTAATTCTAATTGAATTTTAAACTAGATTCATAGGTGAAGCTATCGTAGAAACAGGTTTTAAAAATTCATTCATTTAGGCCTCCAAAAACTGACTGTCCTAACTTTGTTCCTGAGCTGGCTGCTAGACATCCGGTCAATGTTTTGGTTCTAACTTTTTTGTTTCAAATCCAAATTGAGTGATTCAAATTGGGTTGGAAAGTAGAAATCAAGGGCTACTTAGAATATAAATATGTTTTAAAAATATTCCCTTTTGGTCCCTCAAAACATGACTGTCCCAACTGTGTTTTCAGAAATTCCATCAAGCCCAAAAGCCAAAGAGATGATATTCAAGCAATTTTTCAAATTGGAGATAAAAATGAATGTAAGTGTTTGTAGAATTGTTATTTGCAATATAATTCATATAAATACATAAATGAATTAAAAAAATGATCACCAATATTGATTTTCATAGCATGTTGCAACAAAAACAACTAGTTTTACATAAAAAAACAAAATGCATTTATTTATTTCCTTATTTCTTTTATTTTCTACACTAACCTATTTTGATTTGAAAAATGAATATGAATACGTATAGGAGTACTTCCAATGGAACCATTTTCAAAATAGGGCTTCATGTATGCACATACCCAAATTTGAAAAATGCATATTAATGAATATTAGGGTATGAGAAGACAACTTCCCTTGAAAAGATGGAGGCAAAAATTGTTGAAGTATGGAGAAATGTTGCGAACAAGTGATGGAGTGAAACCAATCTTCAATATATCCTTTACTTTCTTGATTTTCCATAGCCATCATACCATGAAGTTATTGATCTTTTATATTGGCTTGTTGATGCAAACTAAAAGAAACCTCATTTTCTTCCATAGCTTCTACAATTTGTGAATTTGAAACATTTTGAATCTCATTGTAAGTTTTCTCTAATGGCGCATGTGAGATAGAATGGGTGGGGAGGGTGGGTAAATTTGGCAGTTCAACATTGTAAGCATGTTGTACTGGTTTATTGTGGTGAGGGTGTGGAATTAGTTGAGCAGGAAAATGTGTAAGGAATGGAACACTGTGCTGATGTGGTTGGTTGGGTTGAGTGGATAAATTTGATATGCAAGCAGAATGTTGTGGAAGAGCTGGTGAAGAATATGGAGAATGTGTTTGTGCTACAAGATGAGGGAGAGTAGTCATGTAATCATAAGGTGAACCATGCCAAGCTTGTAGATAAGATTGGTGGTGGTTATATTGAAATTGACATGGTTGCCCTAACACATTACTATTCCATAATGGATTATGCAAGTACAAGAATGGAGAAAAAGTGTTTTGAACCATACCTGTAGTCCTCGTTGCAGCTTTCCCATCTCTTTGATATGATATTTCCATCCTAGATAAGGAAGAGTAACCATCTATGGTATGCTCCTTTCGGTCATGAGTGAAAAACACTTCATCAAATTCTTGATTTTTATGAACCTGCAAAAAATCCAATTTTACATTTTGAGAGCTAATAAAATCAACTTTAAAATTTTCAAATAAAACATTGATTTCATCTCTTATATCTCCAATTCTTGCAGCAGATTTGGAAAAGAAAGAATAAACATCTCTAGAATTCTTACCAGCCTTGAAGATTCCTCTTGAATACCTTATGCACAATTCACAAACATTATCATATGATAACTGAAAAACATCACCTTTTCCTATCAAATTTAAGAGTTCTAAAAATTTATCTTTGATTCCTTTAAGAAGGAGTGTTTTTAAGATCTCTTTTTCCAAATGCTTATTTTTTTATTTTTGAAGGTTATAATGAAATCGATCTACATAGTCCTCCAAGCTTTCATCTTCCCCTTGTATCATATCAAAAATATCTCCATTGGATTTGCAATAGTCTTGGTACTTCTTCAAGAATATGTTCTTCATGTCCTCCCATGTTTGGATGCAATTCCCACCTAGGCTCATGAACCATCGAAGAGCTACTCCTTTTAGAGTAAGAGGAAACACTTTCAATCTTTGATCATTAGTGTAATAATCATATCCTCTACAAAGTATTTCGAAGTCAAATAAAAATGAATCTGGGTCTTCATTTGTCAAACCATGAAAATTTGGTAAAGATGGGGGAATTATGTGCATTTGTGTCACTCCTCCTAGATCTTTGATAGGAAATTCAAAAGTAAAAATGTGAGCCATTTCTTACAATAATAGAAGATGTTCTTCATGTGTTTATTTAAGGCTCCTTCTTCAAATGTTCCTGTCAATTGGTTAGTGAAATGGGTGGTGCTTACATCACCACTTGAGACAAATCATGAGATTTGTTTTTCAAAATTTCTATTTTTTTTTCTAGTCATTCACACAAAAATTCAAACATTTACCCTAAGTTCTTTAACAACTCTGTTGGAAAGCGGGTGGGGGAGCAGGGCTTTTACATCCTCCTGTATGCAGGTTCTTACCTTTCGTTTTTAATACCCAATTCTTTCCTAATAAGCACTCATTAGATGCACACTACTCTTTAGAAATGGCTACACTCTCCTCGGCAACGGCGACAAAATGTCGAGCGATAAAATGGTGTCTTTTTAACTCCTAATTATCTTCACATTAATTGTCAACCCAGAGATGAATTTTTATTTCAAGAGTGTACTCAGTCTGAGGCGGCTATTTACTTAAGAGTAATGTTTTGTAGTATAGTGCTTAAAATCCAAAACTAAATGAATGTTTGAAAAAGAAATCTAACTACAGAAATATACACTCAAATGCTCAGAAATCCAACTATTCACTCAGCAATTATCAATTGAGGATACAGTAGCAATAACTCATTCCTCTAGAGATTGATACAAATGAAATCAAACTAGGACAAGATAATCAATCTAAGAACAAGGAAGCAGTAACCAATGTTCTCTACAGTTGACATCCCTGCTGCACACCAAAGCAATCAATAATGCAAATAACAGAAAATGGAACAACAATTAAGAAATGGAACATCATCTACTTCTATAAATAGGATTGAACAACAAAACTCTATCCTACGTAAATGAATGCAGCAACAATTATAATCAACAAGAATTGAGTAACAACCTTTGAATTGAATAGCACACGGAAATGGAACAACATATTATCAAAGATAAAGTATAGAACAACGGATTAAATCTGAATGTATAGCAACCCAAGTCAAGCACACAACACACTTATCATTAAAAGGGACTGTAATCTGAGCTTTGATACAATACGCATGAATCACAGTTATAAAGTAACAACAATTGTAATGGAACATCAATCCCGAATAAACAACACTCACAATTTAAGAATACATCATACAGTTGTACCGATTTAGGAACATACAACGAGGTTAATCTGTAATTGAATGAAAATATGTAAGGAACAACAATGTTATATCAATTATCAAAAGGAACAACAATGTGATACAAATTTAAAATGATAACATAACAATCTTGTTGTAGATAACGATAGTATCCAATCAAGTATATATAACAGCGCTGATATGTAAAACAGTAAAGTGCGTCAGATTACTGTAAAAGAAATAGATCAAACCACACATGAAGCGTAAAGATATAATACAACGGCAGCATAATCCACCAGTGGCTGGGCCCTTAGCCGCCAGCAGACGTTGCTGGGCTACTTCAGATGAGAAGAATGAGCAGCAACTCCCAAATCATATATTAATCATCAAATTGTGAAATCATTACAACAGCAAAAGCTTGAGAATTACAACATGCAACAATCCCTTCTTCTTCCTATCCTATCATGAATCCTTACTTCTGAATCCCTAATTCAAGTCATAATTCTGAATTCTTAAGTCTCCATCTCTAAATTCATCATCCCTCTCCAAATTAATCATCCCCTTCTCTAATCTCTGTTCTCATTTAAATAGAGAGAGATCAGAGAGAAGTTACAACAAAGATAATTACAACATGATTTCAATTACAAAATTGGATTGATTCTAACCAATTGATCAACAAGAAAATATATTCCCATTCAAATTTTAACAAGAGCAAGGCGAATTTGGTCTTTGTAGTTGAGATTTGGAGGACGACCACAACAAAAAATCTGAGAAAATCGTGCTCAAAGAACCCTGTGTTTCTCTCAGTACAAGCCGAATTTGGGCAAACCATTCTTTGAATAAAGTTAATTGGGTCCGTTCTGGACAAAACCCATGTTCCAAATTTTCCAGATTCGTCTTCATTTGCTCAGAATCTCAACCGCAAAACTGTCACTCCTTATTTGAGCGAATTTCTGAGTTGGCACTTTTAATGATCAAATGTTCAATCTGGAAATTACCTTGTAGGCTAAAAATGGTGAATAATGTTACAACTAATTTATTAAAACTATCATTGGTAAAATCATGCATAATCATGAATTTATTAGAAATAACGGAGAATAAATAATATTTTTACATAAGAGCATAAATCATTGTAAAATAGAATTATATGATAAATTATGATAAATGATGTGATGAATAATGGTAGAAATGGGTGGAATAAGCATTCAAAAGTGATAACAATAATGGCATATTAATGGCCCAACACCCTCACCACGGTTTCTATCGTCACCGCTATGTGTGTTGTTGGATGCAATGTGTTCTCCTCATCCAATCTTCATCCAATCTTGTTATACCCTCATCCGTTAGCATTTCTCGTGTTTCAGTTGTCACATGCCGTAGTGAGCGAATCATCAAGTTGCAATTCTGTGTGGTTACTTCATGCAACCTGTTCTGCCAATGTTCTATTTCTTCAATGGAATCCGACATACAAGAATTGTCACGCTCCCATGTGATTCTCCCATCTTAGGTTAGGTTTATCCTATCCTAATCTTCCACTATTATCTGGTAAATGTAGTCTAGCTCATCATTTCTATCATCTTTGTGCGCAAGTTCAGAGTAGTGCTTTCCTTCAGTGGGATCTAGCGGAACTATCACACATAGGGACTCTTTCTTAAAAATCATTTTCATCTTCTTTAGGTTGATGACTCCATTCATATTCATTTCTTAGTATATTCTAAGAAATGTGGGGTAAGGGTTACTATCATCTACAATCTCTATTACCTCGAAATTTGTCTGCGCACTTGCACATTCGATATCCACTGTTACTCGTGTTAGTCTTCCCATGGACAAGATATCTTGTTGGTTTTCCATCCATAATTGAATAGGAGACCATTGTAATGTGGTCCTACCCATGTGTTCCCAAGTCTTCCTTGATAATACGTTCACTTCCAAACCCAAGTCTAAGATTACTTGATCCATCTCATATTCGCCAATTTGTGTTGTCAACTGCATTTCCCATCTGGTGCACAGAGCATGCTTCCCCATTTTTTGAACTACGCGTGGCTCCCCTGACCTTATGCACCTAGTGATCAACTCTTGTATCCCTTTAACCACCTTATTTCCATGCAGTTGTTTCATATATGTCTCTAAAAAGGTAGTTAGCATCAAGGGATCTAGTCTCATCTCTGGCTGATCCCTACTACCTGACGTAGATACCTCCATGAAGCTCTTCTTAGCTTCCATAAACATTTCCTTTGCATGATCCAAGTCAAACTTAGGATCCTTTGCAAGAACCTTACATACCCAGCTATCCTCTTTAGGCTTCTTCCCCTTATCTTCTCCCATGGTCGTGCCACTTGTGAGCATCATGTTTACATTGGGGTCCTCTTCATGCGGTTCAGACCTCATCATTTGGATATTTTGTGTCGGAGTGGGCTGCAGCACCCCCTTTTTGTACATTTGTGCGATCAATATTCGAAAATCTATCATTTCATGATCAAACTATTCATAGAATGGGTGAGATAGTCTTTTCGGGTTGGTACAATTACGAGCGTAGTGCCCAGGTCCTCCGCAATTGTAACAAATTTGTCATTCGTGGCCCCCTCCCCGGGGCCCCATTCGCCTGCGACGTTGACCTCGCCCTTGGAAGCCACCCCACGCTATTGTTGCAGTGGGATCAAGGCCTCATGTTTCTATCTACATTCCATAGGCTGGGATCCTATCCATCATTAGTTCATAGCTTTGACATGTTTTCTCATCATGACCCACTGATCTACAAAAATTACAGTACAGTTGCTGCAAAGTCTAGGTATATTTCTGCAATAGGTGACAGTTGTCTATTGCATGCTTTCCTCCCACGTGAAAAATCGTGTACCAGAGAATAGCAGACAAACTCAATCATACTTGTGCCTCTGGTCTCAATGACATTGATCCTCCTCCTGCCAAATAGTTCACGAATACAGGACAATCATCCTTACCATGACCTTGGCCTTTACATTTTATACACCACACTTCTTCACAAGTCTCTGGCCAAGGCACCCTATCCTGCTTCAAACTTTGCATCTCTAAGCATAGGTTTTGTAGTTGCACGTGGATTTGTTGGACTCCCAGCCTCAGATCCTGTATCAGTGTTTTGAAAAACCTCATTGCCATTTCCAATGCCTCTGCCTGGGTTGAGAGCTTCTGTTGAGATAGCACCATCCTCAGGTGTGGTGTCAAAGACACCACAAACCATGTGTGATGTTGTGCATCTGTTAGTGTCATATTAGCCTCATGGATCATGCTTTTCAGGCTTTGATCTAGATCCCATGGGGTTTCACCTGGAAGCATCACGATCTCCTTGAATCCTATAATTGATTGCGTCTCCAATTTCAGTCGATTAAATTCTCTATTTAGTGCACTCTGAGTTTATGCTATTCGGGCATTCGAGTGATAATTTGAGTGCATGATATACGAATTCACTGCACAGTCTTGTAGCACACTTACCAATGTGACCTTCTTAATGTTATCATCCATAACCCCGTGCGCTTCCCACATTGCTCTTACTATGAACCAAAACTGATCGGGATCTTTGTTTCCTACTCCTCTGTTGGGTTGTGTTATATTCTTTCCACATAGTTAACAGGGGGTTTGAGGGGTACCCGTAACCCCACTTTATGGGGT
>APFE030762736.1:65379-90468 GCA_000404065.3 Pinus taeda | reverse complement strand
TGCAGAGTCTGAAACAAGACAGGGCAGCTCGCCTAGAAGTGCATGATGAGGTATGGTGTGTTAAATGTAAGGGTCAAACTTATGACAAGGATGACTGCCCAGTATTAGTGAATTACCTCACGAGAGGAGGACTGATGCTATTATGAGCAGAGGCCTAAGTAGGACCTAGCACGGTGCCAACATTATGCTGCGTGATTTGTCAAATATTAGGAAAGCATGCTACGAACAACTACCATTTGTTGTAGAAGTACACACAGAGTTCGCAACAATTGTTCTATAATTTTTGTAGGTCAGTAGGATTTGATCAGTGCACCTATAAACGTTATGAGATAATGATGGATAGGACTCCCACCTATAGAGTTTAGTCCAAAACACAGCCACTTAAGTAGAACGCAGGAATGGCGTGACTAATTTCAGGGGCGCGGATGAGGCTGAGGTGGAGGAGGAGGACCTGGAAGAGGTTGCGGACAACTGATATGTTACAATTCCAGAGGGCTAGGACATTATGCCCATGGTTGTATGAGTCAAGACATCCATCATGTCTGTATTGTACCTTTTCTTATGATGAGACAGAGGATTGTCCCACACTGATAGCTAGGTTGCGCAACAAGGGAGCGCTCCAACTTCCCCCAACTTAGAACCTGCAAATGATGAGGTCTAAGCCACATGAGGAAGACCCCAACATAAAGATTGTGCTCTGAAGTGAAATTATAGTAGGGGATGATAAAGGCAAGCAGCCTAAAGATAGTACTTGGGTTCGCAAGGCTCCAACGAAGTAACCAAAATTTGATTTGCAGTATGCTAAGGAAACCTTCATGGAAGTTAGGAAGAGCTTCATTGATCCCTCAACTTTAGGAAGCAGGTAACTCCCACTACAGATGGATGACTCTCATGGGAGTGTGAAAGCTCCTATACATCAAATTCCGATGAAGAGATAGGGTAATGGAAAAACTAGTTACATGAGGTAACCATGCTAAACTGCAACATGATGACAAGATCGCTGCACTGCATATCAACAGAAGTAAGGGATCTGCCTACTTATGATGGGTTAAGTGAGGTAGATGTTTTCTTGAATAGATTTGAAAGCAAGGTGCTAGAACAACAACTTTTCAAGGCTTTGAAATGGGTATTGCTTTCTATGCCCCCGAGGTGGTGGGGTGTGCACCAAGGAAGATTTGAGGATTGGCGTGAGTGCAGGAGAATGATGTGCATGCATTTTGGGAAGCCTCAGATGTGTCTAAAAGACAAGTATGATGGATAGGATGATCTACGCATGCACCTCCCCAAGTGAACAAAGGTCTATGGGGAAGAGCCACAACCTAATTGGGTACACCTGTTATGTCATATGCTAGATGTTATTCCCATGAACTGGTATATAGAGACGGAGCTTCGCCATGGGACGAATGAATGGGATATCCTGCACGAAGGTTTCTTGTTAACCTTCATGTTTTAGGATTGTTGGTGGGACACTGTTGATGATGCACTAAAAGAAGTAAAAGTAGCTATCTTTAAGATACCTCAGGAGCCAATAGACTTGATTTAGCCTGAATGGGCTACTCCGCTGAACTGCACGCTAGAGTGTTGTAACGTAAAAACTAAAGAAGACGAGGAGGATCTGTGAAAAGTTAACATTCCAAAAACTGAAGGCTATCATGAGGTTCAAAGGCCACTAATTGAATACCCTGACATAACCACGCTAGTAAATACAAAGTAGGTGAACACTGGTATGGAAGTCGAACCTAGGTACATAACGCTTGACAACTACTGGGATGATGCGACGGTGGATAAGGTCACTGAGTTACTTGGTGAGTACCATGACATATTCTCGACCAAGATCATAGACTTAAAAGGAATCATCAGAGATTTAGAAATGATGTGGATCACATTAAAGCCTGATGCAAATCCAGTTAAGAAGAGATCTTACTACTTGAATCCAAAGTACAAGGAGAAGGTCCACATAGAACTAGACAATATGCTCGCAGCTGGAATCATTGAGCCGGTTGAAGAATTCAATTGGGTAAGGCCTATGGTAGTGTAGGAAAAGAAGTAGAAGGGTGAGATAAGAATATGCATGGACCTTAGAAAATTGAATGATGAAGTATTGGAAAATGTCAGTGGACAGGAAGCATATTCTTCAATGGACGGGTTCTCAGGATACCACCAGATCAAAATCGCACTGGAAGATAGGAGTAAGACAACCTTCACGACTAAATGGGGCTTCTTTAAATACACAGTTATGCCATTTGGGTTGAAGAACAACACTGGCAATATTTCCACACATAGTTGTTGCAACATTCAAGGAATATATCCCCAAGTTCCTGAAGGTTTATCTGGATGATTGGACTATATTTGGATTGGCTAAGTACCATGTAGTGAGCTTATACTTGATGCTGGATACCTGCTGATGACACCAAATCATGCTGAACCTCAAGAAGTGTATGTTCCTCATTCCCTTTGGGAACCTGTTGGGAGATGTGGTTTACAAACAGGGATTGATGGTAGACCCCATGAAAATTGTGGTAATTCCTAATTTGGAAGTGCCAAAAAGTATCAAATAGTTGTGTGCTACCCTAGGACATACAGGGTATTACAAGAAGTTCATCAAAATTTATGCCTAGATCACCATGCTGATGGAGAATATGCTGAAAAAGGATGTCACTCTTTGTTGGAATGATGATTGTATGAAGAGCCTAGATGTACTAAAATAAAAATTGGCCTCTGCGTCGATCCTGGTGTTTCCAAAATGGGACAAGGAGTTTCAGGTCCATGTTGACATGTTGTGTATAGCACTGGGAGCAGTACTGACATAGGAGGGTGGAGAGGGCTTGGATCTTCCTATCATGTTCGCAAGTCACAGTTTTTCTAAAGAAAAAAGAACTATTCCACAATTGAATGCTATGGATTGGCTATGGTGTACACACTCCAAAAATATTGGCACTATTTTCTACGGGGACACTTCAAGATGTATACAGATCACTCTATGCTAAAATACTTGGTCAATAAGCCTGTGTTGGGGTGGCACATATGTAGGTGGCTCTTATAGTTCCAAGAATAGGATTTTGAGGTTGTTTTGAAGCCTCAATGCCTAAACGTAGGACTGGATCACTTGTCGCTCATTGAGACAGGAGAGGAACCTACTAGTTTGGAGGAAGGATTACTGACACATAGCTCTTTGTTGTGCACATAACGGATGGAAACTTTCAAGACATTATCCACTTTTTGATGATGGGGACTGCACCAAAAGAATACTCCATCTAGCAGAAGAATGAATTGGTCATGCGCGTGACAGATTTTTCTATCATTGTGGGGCACCTATATAAGATCGGTAATGATGAAATACTATGAAGGCATGTACCTAAATTTGAATGAAGCTAGATCCTTGCACACACACATGGGGGCGATGTAGGAGGACACTATGCAGGGTGAGCAACCAGGCAAAAGATCCACCACACAGGGTTGTGGTGGCTAACCCTTCATTAGGATTCAAAATCCCATTGCAAGGCCTGTGATATATGTCAATGAACAGGTAAGCAGTCATGAAGGGAAGAGATGCCTTTGAATCCACAAATGATGTTGTAGCCCTTTGAAAAGTGGGTGATTGACATCGTAGGACCTATCAAACCTCAGGGAAAGATGGGTGTGACATACATTATCACTACAATAGAGTACCTAAATCGTTGGGTAGAAGCGCAACTGGTAAAAGATTGCACAACCACCATGGTCATGAACTTTCTATTTGAACATGTATTGACACGATTTGAATTTCTAAAGATCTTGATGAGCGATCATGGTACACATTTCCTAAACGAAACAATCAACGTGCTCACAAAAGAGTCTCAGGTGTATCATCAGAAAAGCACACTATATCACCCCTAAGCCAATGGGATGGTAGAAGTATTTAACAAAATACTGGAGATTTCACTGACCAAAGTATGCAATGTGCAGTGGAGTGATTGGAACCTCCACATACCTCTAGTTCTACGGGCCTATAGGACAATGTGCAAGAAACTGATAGGACAGACACCTTTCTGGTTGGTCTATGGTGTGGAAGCTATCATGCTAATGGAGTATATTGTGCCTAGTTTGCGCAAAGAAGCACTCACAAGAATGACAGATCACAGAGCCGTAGAGGAGAGGCTCATGCAGTTGGAGGAACTTGAAGAGGAATAGTTTCTAGCTAGCTTCCATCAGTAGTTACAAAAGCAGTGCCAAAAGTCCAAGCATGATCGATATATTAAGTTGCGCACCTTCAAGGTAAATGATTTAGTGTTACTGTATGTCAGTAGGTTTGATAAATTCCTAGGAAATCTTAGAATGCATTGGCTGGGACCATACGTTGTTAAGGAGGTCATAGATGGAAGCACGTTGTAGTTGGTAAAGCTAAATGGAGAACATTTCCCAAGTAAAGTGAATGGCAGTCGACTAAAGCCATACACGAGTGGCCCAACCATATGACTAGCCGACAAAAGCACAGTCTTCATGCTCCAAGTAGTTAGACGAAGGCACATGACTATAAACAAATGAAAGGTACACAGGAATAGATGCAGGGGAGTAGTTTTGACACCACGATCTTGTAACAACGAGAATAGGAGAACAAACAGGTAGTTGTTCAACGTGCTACCGACCTTGCAGTGGTCTGAGTAGAGTTGGAGGGTGTTACACAGTAATTTATCATCGCTTTCACTCCCGGTATTCTCACTGTGTCATGTGTCCAAGTCAAACATGCTTATGGTAGACAAATGCTTCCCTATGCTGCCACTTGACCCACTTTTGCAAATTTATCTGCCTCATCGTGGCTGTTTTGTTAATAAACGCGCTGATAGGTGCTCATGAACAGACAGACCATGCTGCCAACACGGAAGTACACGTGATTCCCGTGATGGCTCGATTTTATTCATCAACGCAGGCCCATGTGGTCCCTTCCATGATGATCTGACTATCTGCACTAATCACTTGCGATGTCAGCGCGGAAGCTCAGTTCTATGCCCATGATGATCTAGATTGGGTGAATTGTTCCAACAACTGACCTTCCAGATGAATCCAGACCTGGTTGTTGGCCTTGTTTATGTCACCCTTCCTTCCCTGGTGTGGCAGTTCTGTCAATTGGGCTACCTTCCTTGATGATAACCTCTCCTTTCCACCTTTCATGGAGGCTCCTCCTCCTATTTAAGCACTCATCTTTGATATGATCAACTAGTTCCTGGGTTCCATATATTTGGCTAGTTGGGCAGTGCTGTTAGTGTTTGCTAGATACCTAGTGTGAGAGTGATAAGTGTGGGATTGTTGATAGCTTGAGGAAGGTTGTGAAGTGCCTTTAATCTTGTGTGAAACTTGTGAGTGAGAGAGACGTTTATGTGTGTGTTGGGAGATCCATCACCAAAGAGTGAATGCTTGAAGAACATGTTGGCTAGACTCTTTTTGAGAAGGCTTGTGACGTCAAGACCTTGGTTGTAAGTTGACTCTTATTTTATCATTAATGCAATCAATGATATTTTCCTATGTCTTGTATGCAATGTACTTGATAGCTCATGACTTCTTGACTTTATGAGTAAATGGTTTATCGTTGTTGCCTGATTATGTGCTTTATTGTATTTCTCTTGTTCTATTTCAGGTTGTTGATCACTATTTAAGGAGAAGGAAATGGAAGCTGGAGCAGCGCAACGGAACACCATCGACCACCGGTTGAGGTAGGCCTCCAACTATAAACTGTTTAATGAAATATATTATTGATCTATCCTTGTTTGTGACTAGACCCACTCTAGGGCTAGAGGGGTTGCCTCTGTCCGCAGAGGGAACACTTTCCTGCATCACAAATTGGCGACTCCGCTGGGGAGTCTATCCTATGTTTTTCTCTTAACTCTTGTTTTGATTTTGAATTTTCTCTCTCTTTGCTTTTGGGGATTTACTAGTAGTCTTTTGGATCACCTACATTGATCTCGGAGGTCCCTCTATTGTCTGTTATATTGGCTGGTTTTGATTTGGGAGTTTTGGTTCATTTGTCATTGTTTTTGAACATCATCACGGAAAAAATCCTAACAATCACGACGTCATTGCCACTTTATAGCTTTGAACCTACGATGATCTTGGGTTTCTAGCTTGATTCCTGCGATGACTCTTGAAATCGCATCATTGCGGAAAATAGGTGTTTTTCCATGATCATCTCGGGTTGTCTGTGTAAAATTTGCGCTGACATCTCTAGTTGTTTGTCCATCTCTAGCGATGGTACCTAAACTAGCGATGACATCTCTAATTGTCAATGTACAACTTGAGATGATTCCTGAAAAGTTGTTCTTACAACTTTACCTCCTAAATTCATCAATCTTGCTTATCCCCTATTGTTTCTTGTCTCACATTAGCTTGTTTTAATTGCTTCTGCTTAGGGGCACTATCTCTTTGATTTCATTGAGTGAGTCTTGTGTTATTTTTTGACTATGTGACCTAGCGCTTTAGAAGTTTCATTGAGAAACCATTTGCTTGGGTTACTTGTCTATTCAAGATTCATCCACAACCTTCTTGTGATTTGCTTGAGGCTCTTTCGCTGCTTGTTTTCTTGCTGGTTGATTTTTAGTGTCGATTATTGAACCAATTTTTTATGTTGATTCTATTTCTTCACTACCAAGCATAGATCACAATTGTTTGGATCGATCACTTCACACTTGCTTGTTTTCTTCTTTGAATTTAAAACAAAAAGAAAATAAAAAGTTTTCATTCATTTAGCATACGAAAGTGAAAGTACATTTGCATTACGAATTTTCATGTTTGAAAAATTGAGGAGCGAATTTTAAATATTTCATTAGTAGTATCAATGCATTGTGAGATTAGTGTATTGATGCATTTTGTTTCTCAGTGTTTGCATTCACTTGTTTTGGTTTTCTTGGTTTGCAAATGATCTTTCTACCCTCTTGTAGGTAGGTGTCCATTGAAGTAAATGGAAGGTGTTTTGCTCATTCTAGCTACATCCTAGGATTTGTTGAATACATACGGTAGGGCCTGAAACCGAAACTTAAGCCAAGATCAACTTTAAAATGAACTGAATGAATCTAAAAATGCATTGGAACATAACACACACTATTTAGAGGTCTAGGCTAGAGACATGCTCCGACGTCGTTAAACCTAGTCACTTTTGTTTCCACTCAAGGTTGGGTGATTCCTCCTTTTATGACTCAATAGTGGTCTAGTACGGAATTGTGCTCCCACATACCATTGAGTATATGGGGAGAGCCCACTAGGCTTATCATCCTTTATCCATAGGAAGCCGTGTCTTCCACCTTACAACTCATAATGCACTGAACACATCATTCGAGAAGATTGACTGCGTACGGAAAGTCCTTGGTTTTCATATGACTGCCAAGGTGTATATGCAGTTTTACGGATTTGTCTGGTAAACATTTTGCCTAGTTCTCTAGAGTAGTCACTTTCACTCCTTTTCGGACTCCCTAAAAGAAAAGTTTCATCTGAGCACTTGTCCTTTCAGGGTCATTAAACCTCAAAAGAGATAGAGTCACCTTTTTGTCCTTTTCTCGACTCTTAAAACATGAAAAGGTCAAGTTTTGTTCCAGTGTCATAAAAATTTATTGCCCACGAAATATTCCTGGTAAAAGTTCGAGTTCTTGGTTGTGATAAGAGTTTTTTCAAGCTCATTCTCAATGGAAACTTTCCCCGAGTCTACCGGCCAAGGTTTTCCCTCAGACGGAAATCCCGGTCCTTTTCCTTCATTTGGAAATGTCGGTGTTCTGTATATGGCAACACTGTCCTTACTTGGGTTGACCATCAATTTACCCATATGGTTGTTTTCAACCTTGGTGGTCCTGAGTGTCATGACTCTTGTTCCACCGTCTCCTTCATCCGAACCACAACATGATGATTCCAAGGCTGGGCCTATGCCTTCTTCCCCTGTTTCTTCCTCCTCCTCTCCTCCTTCACCTGGTGAAAGCTCCATATCTAGTAACCAGGAGATTAAGAAGAAGAAGAATATGATGAAGAAGAAGAAGTCTGATAAACATAAGGCCACCTGTACAACTATTGCTCCAAGTACATCTCGGGTCAGAACACCTTCTGCTCCTCCGCAAAAGGTTAAGTTTCCTTGTAAATTGTGCAAGGGTGACCATCTTCTTCGTGATTGTCCTGGCATTCCTAGGGTCTTAGAAGTATGGTCTCACGATCCACCTCATCTCTCATCCTCCTCTGAAGCTCATGGCGATGCTACCCTACTGACTGGCAATAGTAAGAAGAAAGGGAAGATTCGATTCCCCTGTAGACTATGTGAAGGCAGCCATCCCCTTCACCTTTGTCCGCTTATGGATAAAGCTTCTGCTATTTTGGAAAGTCTTACAGCTTCTTCACCCCAAATTCCCGTTGGTTATCAGAGGCTCTCTTCACACCCTCTCCCCATCGATAAAGAGATTGACTTAGATTATTCTCTTTTCCATCCTCCTCTTCCCGAACCTGGCTGTGCTAAACCTGTTCTAGACCAACCATTGGCTAGAGAAAGTGTCAACTTGGGTTCCCAACCTGTTGATCACTCTGTTTCGGAAGAGCATCATTCTCATGTTCTTGTCATCTCCTCAGATTCTCCTGAGTCTGAGAACGACCCTCCTATCCCAACTGATCTAGAGAGTCCTTCTTTGGTTCCTTTAGAGCATGGGGGAAATCATACGATTCCCCCACCAAGTATTTTGGTTGTTTCCTTCGACTGGAGTCACTTGATTGCTTTCCGCCTTCCATCCTATGTGCCTTTAGAGATTACAGTACATGCCTCCAATAAGGTAGTACCTGGCACTGTCTTGGATGAGGGTGCTTCTGTCAGTCTTATTCCTTCCACTACTTGGCAAGCTTTGGGTTCCCCACAGCTTGTGCCGGTCAAACAGAATCTGTTGGTATTTGACGGAGGAGCCTGTCAACCTGTAGGGGTCCTCCCAAAATTTCGTGTTACTCTGGGGGAAAACCATCTATATCGACGTCATGGTTGTCCAAGGTGCGAATTTCAGTCTTCTCCTTGGCCGTGACTATATTTATGCCATGGGGGCCCTTGTCTCTTCACTTTTCTATGTGGTTTGTTTTCCACATGACGGAAAAATCGTGACTATAGATTAATTATCGTTCTTTAGTCCCCCGATGCCTCCTACGCAACTGTCATCCCCTCTCGGTTCTTGCTCACAAGCAGTACCTTCCTTGACACAGGTCAATTATTTGGCTACCCGTTCCATCTCCACCTCTGCTGATGATCATGTAGATGATCTGGTACATCATGTACTGGGGCCATTGGAACTCGATCTGTCATTGGTGCATCATGACATGTATTCCTCCTAGAGTGCATCTCTTCCATCCCGTGAAGACCTCTTGGGAGCCATGTTCTCATATGGCCAATGAACCGAGGGGTTCCGAGGATAGTTCTGATCTTGTGTCGACGTCATTAAAACATGAAACAAGGAGTCACGAGGATAGTTCTTATCTTGCATCAACCTCGTTAAAAAATGAAACAAGGTGTCCAAGGATGGTTCGTTTTCTTGTGTCGACCTTATTAAAAAATGAAACAAGGAGTCCCGAGGAGAGTTCTTGTTCCTGTGTCAACCTCGTTTAAAAAATGAAACAAGGGTTATGAGGATAGTTCTTTTACTATGTCAACCTCATTAAAAAATGAAACAACTCCCTTTCCAAATCGAGTCTTTGTTTAAGATCTTCTAAAATACAAGTCGAGTCTTTCCAAGATCTCGAAAGTGAACCTTCATTCCATCCACTTTGTTGAATGCAATGAAGCTTGGGGGGCACGTACCTTGATTTGCATCATTATGGCGGGGGCATGCAAACTTATAACAAGCATAGTTTTTCGTTTCAAGCTTGTGTAAACATGAAACCGAATCCAAGCAGAGTTCTACATGGTTCAAGCTTGTGTAAAAATGAATCCATACCTGATTTACATCGCGTGATTGTCAGTTATCCACTAAATTCTGCTAGATGAGCCTTGGTTGTTTCATTCCATTTGCCACCATCTCTTTGGTTGATCATATGCTTTCACTTGGTTGTTTTTACTTTCCTGAGGAACCACAGTGATGAGTGGTTTTATTTGCCAGCCTCTTAGCCATTACATGTTCTGAGCCGTTCCACCATTGTCGGAACCAATTGCTACCCTTTACACCACTCGTTCCTCTAGGATGAGTCACCTTTAAGCTCTTTTCTGACTCGTAAAACATGAAAAGTTTGCCGAGTATTTTTCCTTTTTTATTCGTTAAAGAGAATAAAAATGGAGGTCTACTTTCAGCTCTTTTCCAACTGTTTAAAGACGAAAAGATTGCTGAGTTTTCCCTTTTGACTCGTTAAAAGTAAATAGGAGGTGGTCACCTTTAAGCTCGTTTTCTGACTGTTTAAAGATGAAAAGATTGTCGAGCCTTTGTCATTTCAGGTTCGTTAATGGTTACGAAACAACGTGATTTCAGTCACTTTTTTACTTTTTCTGGTTGAAGTCACTAATTATGAAAAGTACTCCTCAATCGTAATGGTCAGGCGGTTCTTTCGAGTATTGTTTTATACTTTTTCAAGCTCGAGAGGCACAACTTTATGAAAAAGGACCCCCCTGGAGTTTTCTTTTCTGTGTCTTTTTCAAACTCCCTAAAACATGAAAAAGACTCCGAGTTTTACCTATGTCAGACTCGTTAAACCCTGATGACATTGGACTCGTCACCATGATGAGACTCGAGCTTCTCCTCCTTAGGGCTCGTTAAACTATTACTAGGTTGGATTCCATAACAGGTTTTCTGTCGATTGTCTCTGGCAGTGAGTCACTCTTGAACATCAACACTTCTTCTCTTTGTCGGGTTGGGACATCCACACATCGTTTAGAATATTTTCGGCGAAATCACATAGATATTATTTTGTCAACGCGTTTCGAACCAACCAGTGTGGTTTATCATCAGGACAAGTTGAAGAACCAATCCAGCTTAGCTTGTTAAATAGTATGTGCAGAGACTCCAACGACTATATTTCCAACGGCTAATTCTGACCTAAAGACCTTAGTCAAACCAATTAATTATTATTATTTTTAGAAATTAGTTAAATCAGGTAATTTATATACTAAAAGAATTCATTGGTTAATTTAACTAAATGTACTTGTATATTAATAAATGTATATAAATATCCAGAAACGAACTCATTCAATTTTAAAATAATATCCTAGGTCCATCATATATTTATTTTTAAAATAATTTTCATTTATTATTTAAATTAAGGTCATAGAAACTAATGGTCCATTGAAACTAAATAATAATTTTATTAATTTAACTCATTAATTATATACTAATTTCAGTTAATTTAATTAATTTAATTAATTTAATTAATTTCACTAATTTAATTAATATAACTGATTTAATTGCTTTAACTAATTTAGCCAATTTAATTAATTTAACTAATTTAACTAATTTAATTAATTTACCTATTTTAATTAATTTACACATCGTCATTTGGCCTTCCGCAGGTTTGGGTTGTTATTTAGCCTCATTCCATCTGATTCATGTTGCTTTCATCAAGCCTCTGATCCTTTGGTACCTAAATACTACCACCCTCCAGAGTCGTGTGTCCGACATGTTCAAGAGTATAATCCTTCTGCTGTTTACACCTCTGTCTCCTTTCCTGATACTCTGTTGCACCATCTACCACTTGTTCCTTATCTCGCGTCGTTGATGGGGGAAACATTATGGCCCTCCTGCAATGGGTCATCTCTTGTCGGCATCAGCTCATTATCCAGGAGATTGACCTAGAGATCCCTTTTGGTACCTTGGAGCTTGCATACCTCAATGGCAAGTTCTTCGCACCTGACAGTCGATTTGCATCATTGGTCGCCGATTGGGTGATTCCACAAGTGTTCGACTTCAGCTCATTCTTCGCACTTCGTGGACTGTACTAGATAGTACCTTGAGAACCATTGTCATCATTGGTGGTTTCTCTCACGCTTGTTAACGATTTCCATTATTGACCAGTAATCAAGCGAATTTCTCTCATGCTCGACTTCGACACCCCCATTCGCATGATAGAATTTGTACTATTGGTCGATTGGGTTCAAGACCCCAGACTAAGATTACATACGCTCGAGCTACGTGGATTGGTTTATGATTACATCACTCATTGATGGATGGCTGTGCCCATACCTGAGTCTTCATGGATGGCTGCGACCATACCTTTATCATTATCATGGTCTCATTAGCTAGGTAGTTGCATCCATACCACAGACCTTTTCTGTATGTCTTTTGGATGGCTGCGCCCATTCCTAGACTACATGTACTTTAGAGATGTCAGTTCGACTTGCATATAGGTCCTTCCAGATGGTGTTCCAGCTCAGTTGTTTTGTAAAGCATTTCACCCCTCCCACTCTCTCGGGCTTCATGATTTAGGAGGCATCTGTTAAGTAGTAATTTATCACCGCTTTCACTCCCGGTCTTCTCACTATGTCATGTGTCCAAGTCAAACATGCTTATGACAGACAAATGCTTCCCTGTGCTACCTCTTGACCCACTTTTGCAAATTTATCTGCCTCATCGTGATTGTTTCCTTAATAAATGCGCTGATAGGTGCTCATGAATAGACAGATCACACTGCCAGCGCGGAAGTACATGTGATTCCCACAATGGCTCGATTTTATGCATTAGCGCAAGCCCATGTGGTCCCTTCTATGATGATTTGACTATCTGCACTAATCAATTGCGATGTCACCGCGGAAGCTCAATTTTGTGCTCGCGATGATCCAGATTGGGAAAATTGTTCCAACAGCCGGCCTTCTAGATGACTCCAAACCTGGTTGTTGGCCTTGTTTATTTTGCCCTTCCTTCCCTCGTGTGGCAGTTCCGTCAATTGGGCTACCTTCCTTGATGATAACCTCTCCTTTCCACCTTTCATGGAGGCTCCTCCTCCTATTTAAGCACTCATCTTTGATATGATCAGCTAGTTCCTGGGTTCAATATAGTTGGCTAGTTGGCAGTGTTGTTAGTGTTTGCTAGATCACTGGTGTGAGAGTGATAAGTGTGGGATTGTTGATAGCTTGAGGAAGGTTGTGAAGTGCCTTTAATCTTGTGTGAAACTTGTAAGTGAGAGAGACCTTTGTGTGTGTGTTGGTAGATCCATCACCAAAGAGTGAATGATTGAAGAACATGCTAGCTAGACTCTTTCTTAGAAGGCCTGTGATGTCAAGACCTTGGTTGTAACTTGACTCTTATTTTATCATTAATGCAATCAATGATGTTTTCCTATGTCTTGTATGTAATGTACTTGATAGCCCATGACTTCTTGACTTTATGAGTAAATGGTTTATCATTGTTATCGGATTATGTGCTTTGTTGTATTTCTCTTGTTCTGTTTCAGGTTGTTGATCACTCTTTAGGGAGAAGGAAATGGAAGCTAGAGTAACACCACGGAACACCATCGACCACCAGTTGAGGTAGGCCTCCAACTCTAAACTGCTTAAGGAAAGCTATTATTGATCTCCCCTTGTTTGTGACTAGACCTACTCTAGGGCTAGAGGGTTTGCCTCTGTCCGCAGAGGGAACACTTTCCTGCATCACAGAGGGTCTCTGTGCAAAGATCTCTACACCAATAGAGTGACTCAAGGGAGAGTCATGATCTTTATGTTGGGGGCCTTTTGGGTGTCAAATCTGCCCCAAGGCATGTTTTGGGGCTTAAAGCCCAAGCTTTGAGTAAGTCCATTGTAAAGACTCTGCGAATTTTGCGGGTGGAGCGCGAATTCATAATAGAGTAATAGGGTTGTCTAACCTTGTTTTTTTAATGTACTATTGGTTTGAAAGATCTACCCATGGTCCACGGATGATGGAATTGTATAAATAGAGCGAGGCTCTAAGTGTAGAAGGAATGTAATCGAGGCTAATAATGTATGAATCTAAGGAATTAATGAAGCATTGAGTCAAAGTGTAGAGTTGTGTCTTTGGGTCATAGAGTAGGATAGGGCTCTGCAGCTGAGTGCACAAAGGCCTAGTAGTCTGTAGCTGAGTGTGCAGAGGCCTACAATAGAGTGCGCAGGAGAAGTTTAGTCTATAGCTGTTGGAAGAATTAATCAAAGAGAAGTTTTACCATATTTCTGTGTACATTTTCTTGTTTTATGCATTGAAGTATATTGGGTCTAAATTATGAGTTTACTATTTATTTTCTACATGAACTCATATGAATATTATGAATAAATAATATAATATAAGACATCTATTTACACGAAGATTACTAGTTGTTATAAGAAGATAAGGAAGATCTTGGGTGTGACTTCAAGAAATAGAGAAGATCTCTACTCCAACAGCGTGAAATCCCCACAGACCTTGGTTAGGGCTATGTGAAGGTGAACATATTAGGGCATGAAGGCTAGAGAAGGGTGCAAGGTAGCTTACACAAAGGGATTCACAGTTGGACCAAATCAACCCCTTAGACATCTCAAGGGTGTAGAAACCTGGTTCCAGCCCCCACCCATACTACTTCAAGTGAGACCTTAGTCCATGCTATGTGGAGTGTTTCCGAAAGGGCCAGTAGTATAGGGGATTGTTTGGCTAATTAACTCCGAACCTTGGTCAGGCCCCAACAAGGCAACACCTAAGACCATGCTAGGAGAACTGTGCATAGTATGGAAGATTGGAAAGCATAAGACAAGGGCAGAAAGAGAAATGAGGTTAACCGCGTAGACTAGAGAATATGAGGTGGACCGTGTAATTCTGGATTTAGGATCGGATGTGAACATTCTACCGAAGTAGACATGGGAATGCATGGGGAGACCTATGCTACAATGGTCTCTTGGTCAAATGCGAATGGTGAACCAGCATAAAATAATACCTATGGGGAAATTGCAGGGAATCACTATGGATATTGAGGGAGTAAGAATTCTATTGGAATTTGAAGTAATAGAGATTGTTGATGACAACAATCCCTACCCCACACTCTTAGGAATTGATTGGGCCACTAACATGAATTGGGTGATTAATCTAAATAAGTGCAAGATGATTTTTGAGAAGAAGTCTCGGTGTGTAGTTATACCTTTGGACCCCGTGGAAGGATTATGCTATACAGAGTGGTGTGCGACTATGAAAGTGACAATGCTTTGGACTACATCCACAAAATAACCGCTCGAGAGCAAGATTCGATAAATCCCACCATGGATGGATGAGTTTGATGGTAGCACAAAATCTCCTATACTTCAGATTCAGATGAGGAGATAGAGCAATGGTAGAACCAATTACATGAGGTAACGACACTAAAATGTAATATGATGACAAGATCATTGCACTGCGTATCGATGAAAGTGAGGGATTTGCCTACTTATGATGGGTTAAGTGAAGTAGATACTTTCATAGATAAGTTTGAAAGGGAGGTGCTCGAAAAGAAACACTTCCAGGCCTTTAATTGGGTACTGCATGCTGTGCCAGTGAGGTGGTGCGCAAGGGAAGCTTTAAAGACTGGCGCACATGTAGTAGGATGATGGGCACATGGTTTGGGAAGCCTGAAGTGGGATAGGTCGATAAATACAATGGATGGGATGGTTTGCGCATGCATCTGTCTAGGTGGGTACATGCATATGGAAAATAACCTACATAGTTGCACATGAACTTCATGTTGGGAGATACAGTCAATAAGCATGTATTGGGGGAGCAAATGCACCAACAACTCCGCAAGTTGGAACAACAAAATGTGGAGAGAACGATCACCTAGAAGGTTATCTTCTCGGAATCATTTAATGAGGCATGTGAAGCACTGAACAAGGTATGTAATGGACAAGGAATTGATTAGGGATTACACATACTAGTAGTTTTATGGGCTTATAGGACAACGTGTAAGAAATTAATGGGACAGATGCCTTCTGGGCTAGCCTATGGAGCGAAGGCCATAATACTGATAGAGTATATCATGCCTAGTCCATGCATAGTAGCCCTCACAGGTATGATGGACTATGGAGCCCTGTAGGAGAGGCTCGTGTAGTTGGAGGAGCTTGAGGAAGAATGATTTTTGGTTGGCTTTCACCAACAGGTACAAAAGCAATGTGAAAAAGCCTGGCATGATTGACATATTAAGTTGTGCACCTTCAAGGTGAACAATTTAGTGTTACTATGTGATAGTAAGTTTGATAAATTCTCAGGAAAATTTAGAATGCATTGGCTGGGATCGTATGTCATTAAGGAGGTTATAGACGGAGGTGCCATGCACTTGTTAAAGTTAAATGGTGAACCTTTCCTAGGAAAAGTGAATGGCAGTTAGTTGAAGCCATACATGGGTGGCCCGGTTATCTAACTAGCCAACAAAAGCATAGTCTTAGTGCTCCATGCAGTTGAAACAAGGTGCGGGACTATAAACAGGTGTAGGGCAGCAGTTTAGCTACAACAATCTCTAAACAATGCATCCAAAATGTATAGTAGGCAACCGCTTAGTGCACTGTCGACCTTGCAGCGGTCCGAGCAGAGTTGGGTAGTTTCCATGTGAAGATCTTCGCACTGACAAACTGACTTGAGGGTGAGTAACGATGTTTTTGTTGGGGGCCTATTGGGTGCAGGATCCTCCAAGGGACGTTTTGGGTCTTAAAGCCCAAATTTTGACTAAATTTGATGTAAAGACTTCATGTTTTATTGGCATGGAGTGTAAACTTGTAAATGAGTGATAGGGTTTCCCGCCCTCATTTTTGTAATGTAATGTCAGATTTAGAGATCTACCCATGGTCCATGGACCATGGGATTGTATAAATAGAGTGAGGCTCTAAGTTTTAAGAGAAGAAGAAGAGTAATGAATGAAGGATGAAGAATTGAGTCTTATCTAAGTGTAGATTCGAGTCTTGGGTCGTAGAGTAGGAGAAGGCTCTGCAACTGAGTGCACAGAGGCCTAGTAGTCTCCATATAAGTGTGTGGACCCCTACAGCTGAGTGCATAGGGTGAGTCAAGTCTGTAATCGTTGGAGAAGTAATAAAGAGAAGTTTCATATCATTTCTATGTATCTTTTTCCTATTTTTTGCATTGAATGTATCAGGTATAAATTGTAATTTCACTGCTTATATGGTGTGCAAACTTACATGATTGTGTTGATTAAGTGAATATAAGATAAAGTATCTATTTACATGAATTTAAATAACAATTATAAGAAGATAAGTAAGGTCCACGGTGTAACTTGGGTAAATAGCACAAATCACAACACGAAATCACCTCAGCCCTTGGTTAGGGTTGCGCAAAGGAAATTATAGAGATCACAAAAGCCTCATAGGTTAGGGCAGTGCGCAAAGTGACCTAGGCAAAGGTATTAATAGTTGGACTAAATCGACACCTTAGACATCTCCAGGGTGTAGAAACCTGGTTCTAACATTTGCCCATACTGCTTCGAGTGAGACTTCATCGGCTCACCATGGGATGTTAGTGAAAGGGCTAGTAGTGTAGGGATTTGTTTGGATAATTAACTCTGAACCTAGGTCAGGCCCCCTCAAGCCAATAGTTGGGCTGAGGTGCATGAAGAATTTTGTTTCTTGAAGTGAAAAATCCAAGGGCACGACAAAGATCATTATCTAGTTTTCACAAATTATGTTGCATTAGGGGGATAAATGCCTCTGAGGTCAGAAGGTCCAGTAGAACCCAGTAGAGGACCCACGCTATGGTGTGCTAACTGTCAAGTAGCTAGAAAACATGTGACAGACAATTTCCATTTGCTACAGAAATTCGTACAGACACCACAATAACTCTTCAACAACTTCTGTCAATTAGTGGGTCATGATGAGTGCAATTACCATAGTTATGAATTAATTTGGATAGAACAAAAGCATAGAGGGTGCAGGCATAAATGCAACCTCCGGACCAAGGTGTTGGAGGAGTGTGAGGTGAGTATCAGGTGCGCAGATGAGGCCGAGGTGGAGGAGGAACTAGTAGAGGTCGATGGAAGGTTATTTGTTACAATTGTGGGGGACCAAGACACTATGTGTGAGACTTCCTGAATCTGATACGTCTGTCATGCCACTATTGTACTCAGTTTGACCATGCAATGGAGGATTGCCTTATATTGTTGGCTAAGATACATGATAAGGGGGCACAACCTCAACAGCCAACTCAGAACCTGTAGATAATGAGGGCTGAGCCTCATGAGGAAGATCCTAAGATAAATATTGTGTTGTGGAGTGGAGCAATGACTGGTGAAGCGTAAGAAGCCTGAAGAAGGTGAGCGGGTTCGCAAAGTAATAGAAAAGGAGACCGGGTTTGATCTAGAATACACAAAAGAAATGTTTATGGAAGTGAAGAAAAGATTCATTGAGGCCTCTACCTCTGGGAGCCAGGAGAATCTGACTGAAGAAATGGACCCGCCAATGATTACCACATTTTTTGAGACCTACATGAAACTGCTAGGTGATAGCAAGGCTATGAAGGGACTACATGAGCTAATAAATAGTGTTGGGAAGGAAAATGCTACTGATGGACTGTGTGTAGTCAGAAATATTGGTAGGCATCAGACAAGAATGGGGCATGCGATGATGCTTACTGTGTAGATAGGTTAACATGAGATGGATCAAGTTATTTTAGATTTGGGGTTCGACATGAACGTTTTGCCAAAATAAAGATGGGAGAGAATGGGGAGACCTATGCTACAGTGGTCTCTGATTTAGTTAAAGATGGTGAATTAATAGAAAATCATCCCAATGGGGATGTTGTAGGGGGTAATAGTTGATATTGAAGGTGTAAGCGCACTGGATGATTTTGAAGAGAGAGAGAGATTGTGGATGACAATAATCCCTACCTCACGCTCCTTGGGATAGATTGGGCCACTGACATGAATGGGGTAATCAATGTAAAGAAGTGGAAGATGATATTTGAGAAGAAATTGCTCCATGTAGTGGTGCCCCTAGACCCTGTATAAGGACCGTGCTATACTGAACTCATCCATCATTATGAAAGTGATGATGATTTGGACCAGATTTATACGATAAGAACACGAGATCAAGACTGGGTGAATCCAATTGTAGATGTTTGGTAGCGGACGTCCCGTGTAATGGTTTTGGGGCTTTAGAAAAAGTAATAATATTGTAAATCTTTGGAATGTGCGAAGCACAAAATGTAATAGATCAGGTCAAGGGATTTTCCACCGAAAAATAATATAGAATAATAGGAAGTAAGTCGATCTACCCATGGTCCACGGACCATGAGAATGTATAAGTAGAGTGAGGCTCTAAGGGTAGAAGGCAGTTAAGCTTTAGGTTAGATATTGATGATTATGGGTTTTTGAAGGCAATATTCTCTGTGTCTATATGTCCGATTCAAGGGTGTTTGTAGATAGATAGAGGCTCTATAGCTATGTGCGTAGAGGCCTAGTAGAGTCTGTAGCTATGTGCGTGGACCCCTGCCACTGAGTGTGCGGGGCAGATCTAGTTGTAGTGACGAAAGGTATTAATAAAGATAAGTTGTTTTCTAAAATATCATGGATCTATTATGTTCTGTTTTATGCATCTATTTTATCTCTTTATAATTTCACGTGCTAGGTTTTATTGTTAAATTTTTTCTTAAAGACTATAACAAGAAGATCAGATCTATAATAATTTTCTTAATAAGAAAGTACACCTACAGTCTGATAGTAGTACAAAAGTGGTGCGAGGCCACAGAAAGGTTTGTGACCCCTCCAGACCACATCAAGACATCCCAAGGGTGCAGAAACCTGGTTCTAGCACCCTCCCTTGCTACCTTGGGTGAGACATCAATCCACATTCTGCGGGATCTTGCTGAAAGGGTTGGTAGTTGTGGGATTTAGTTAGCGAATAACTGTTCCAAAATTGGGTTAGGGCCCAATAAGCCAACAAATCATTTCGTTGTCGGGACTGGGATCTGCCTAAGTGGTGTTTTGATGTCGGTAGCTTGGAACACTACAAAAAAATAGATTGAAGATTGATTGGATCAGAAGCAGTACGAGTTCATAGGTGGCCTTAGCACACTTGCACGTAAAATAGAAGTTTAGCATGGCAAACACAATTAACTTGTCTATGTTCAAAGGAGTAGGAAGTGAACATCCAAAATAGTTTTGGTTCATAGTAACGGCAGTGTGGGAAGTGCACGAGCTTACGGATGATAATATTAAAAAGTCTACCCTGGTGAGTGCACTACAAGATCACACGCTAACTTGGTATATTAAGCACTCTAGTGATTACCCCAATGCTAGAATAGTAGAGATCTGGGACACGCTAAAAAAGTAGTTTAGTTGGCCCAAATCAGAGACGCAATCAATCATAGGATTCAAGGAGATCATGATGCTACCATGAGAAACCCTTTGGGATCTAGATAAAAGACTGAAGAGTATGATCCAAGATGCTAACATGACACTAACAAATGCGCAGCATTGCACATGGTTTGTTGTGTCCTTAACGCCACACTTGAGGACAATGTTGTCATAGTAGAAGATCTCGACCCAGGCTGAAGCATTAGAAATAGCAATGAGGTTGCATGAGACTCCAATAGAAGATCCTAGGTTGGGAGTCCAGCAAATATATGCACAAATACAAAATCAATGCTTAGAAATGCAGAGTCTGAAACAGGAAAAGGCACCCAGACTGGAACTGCGTAAGGAGGTGTGGTGCATAAAGTGTAAATGCTAGGGCCACTATAAGGATCAATGTCCAATATTCACAAACTACTTAACAGTAGGGGGACCAATGTCGTTGCAACCAGAGGCACAAGCAGGGACAAGCGTGGTGCCCTCGCTCTGGTGCACAATTTCTTAGGTGGGAGGAAAGCACAACATAGACAACTGTCACCTACTGCAAAAGTTTACCCAGACCCCCCAGCATCTATTTTGCAACTTTTGCAAATCGGTGGGCCACGCTAAATGATAGTGTTGTAGTTATGAATTATTGATGGATCGAGCACCGGCCTAGAGGATGTAGACTGAGGTGCGAGGTCAGGATCCAACTACCGCGATAGCATGCAGTGCGTTCTAGGGGCAAGGATGAGGACATGGAGGAATGGGGCCAGGAAGGGCTGCAGGTAGCTAATTTTGTTACAACTGCGGAGGACCAGGACACTATGTGTGAGATTGTACTAATCCTACCAGAATATCATGCCCCTATTGCGAGAAGTTCAATCACAAAATGATAGATTTCCCCACACTAATAGCACAAATCCATGAGAAAAGGGCAGCACAACCCATGGTGATGTAGAACATCCAAATGATGAGGTCCAAACTGCGCGAATAAGACCCCAACGTGAACATGATGCTAAGAAGTGGCATGGCCACAGGGAAGGATAAAGGGAAACTAACCAAGGAAGATGCAAGGGTTTGCAAGGAGTCATGTCTGGAAGCTAGGAAGAGCTTCGCATAGGAATATACCCCAGGAAGTAGTGATCAAACCAAGCTAGAAATGGATCCCTCGATGATAACTACCCTTTTAGAGACATGCATGAAATTTCTTTACAACAATAGGGTGGTTAAAGGCTTACAAGAATTGATAACTAGGTGCGCAAGATTGGGTGAACCATGTGTGGTCTAAAAATTAGGGAAACATGCTTTGTCTATTGGACAGGAAATGTGATTAATGGTGCAGATTGGCGACTATGAGATGGACCAGATCATTATGGACTTAGGCTCAGATGCGGACGTGCTACCTAAATAGACTTGGGAATGCATGGGCAAGCCAACACTGCAATGGTCTCCTATTCAATTGTAGTTGGCAAACCAATAGAAGATCTTGCTCATGGGAAGACTGCAAGGAATTACTATAGATATAGAAGGCACGAGCACACAAACATACTTTGAGGTAATAGAAATTGTGGATGAAAGTAGCCTTTACCCTACTTTTTTAGGGATAGATTGGGCTACAGATATGAATGGGGTCATTACTTTAAAGAAGTGGAAAATGATATTTGAGAAGAAGTCACTTCGTGTAGTCATCCTGCTAGACCAAATTGAAGGATGTGTTACAATGAACACGTGCATGACAAAGGAAGTGATGATGAACTGGATTGTATCTACAATATTACTGCATGCAATCAAGATTGGGTCGATCTAGCTACAAAAGGCAGAATATTGTAGAAGCATGCAGAGTCCTACATTGCAGATTCAGATGAGGAAGATGAGCGGTGGCATAATCGGTTGAACGGAGGAACATCGTTAAAATGCAATATGATGACTAGGCCATTGTATTGCGTAATCGCTTAGGATTGTGAACTACTAATGTATGATGGACTAACCATGGTGGATGAATTCCTGACCATGTTTGAAAGCATGGTACCAGCACACCAATGGCTTGATGCATTAAAATGGGCATTGAACGCGATGCTTGCACATTGGTGGGGAACACATGAAGGAACCTTTAAAGACTAACGCGACTGCAGGCTTATGATGCAGATAAGGTTTGGTAAGCCAAAACTTCAAATAACTAAAAAGTATGATGGGCATGATGACCCATGCATGCATCTTACCAGATGGACCTAGGCCTATGGAAAAGAGCCTCAAACAGAGTGGGTACACTTATTTTATCACACCCTGGATGTCATCCCAAGGAATTGGTACACCAAAACAGAACTCCAAAATTGTACAGGTGAATGGGATATCTTGCATGAAGGTTTTTTATTGAAATTCTTGTTTGAGGACCAATGGATAGACACTGTTGACGATGCATTGCAAGTGGTAAAGGTTGCCATTTTCAAGGTACCACTAGAACCAGAAGAAATAGTGCCACTAGACTGGTCACTTCAATTGAGCCAAGCCCTAGAATGTTACAACATGTAGATAGAAGATGATGAGGACAACCCTAGAAACATCAATATTCCAGAAACAAAGGGGAGTCGCTAGGTTTGCAGGCTAGCAATTGAGGACCTCGACATCACCCGACCACTGAAAACAAAACAAGTGAACATTGGTACGAAGGAGGAGACGAAGTATGCAACACTTGGGGACTACTGGGATGATGCCACAATGGAGAAGGTTGTTGAGTTATTCTAAGAATATCAAGATTTATTCCCAACCAAAATCACAGAGCTAAAAAGGATCCTCGGTAACCTAGGAATGATGAAGATAAATCTGAAGCTGGATGTGAATCTAGTTAAGCAGTTGCCATATTGGTTGAATCCAAAATATAAAGTAAAGGTTTGCAAATATTTGGACAAAATGCTTGCAGTAGGAATAATTAAACCAGTGGAGGAATTTGACTGGGTAAGTCCTATGATTATACAGGAAAAGAAACAAAAGGAAGAGATTCACATCTGTGTGGATCTTAGGAAGCTCAATGATGCATGTGTTAACGATCCATTTCTGACACCATTTATAGACGAAGTACTGGAAAATGTGGGTGAACAGGAAGCTTACTCCTTCACGAACAGTTTCTTGGGGTACCACCAGATCAAGGTTGTGCTGGAGGATAGGAGTAAAATGACTTTCGCAACCAAATGGGGTTGTTTTTAGTACACTGTGATGCCCTTCAGACTGAAGAACGCGTCGACAATATTCTCACGTGTCATGCTAGATGAATTTAAGGAATTTATAAACAAGTTCTTCAAAGTATGTCTTGATGATTGGACCGTATTTCGACTAGTTAAGAAACATACTGTGAGCTTATGGTTAATGTTGTATATGTGCCAACAACACTAGATTACGCTCAATCTAAGGAAGTGTACTTTCCTCATCCCCTTTGGGAACTTGCTTGGCCATGTAGTCATAGGCAATGCCTCATGGTGGACGTGGCAAATATTGTTGTCATACTCAATATTCAAGCACCATGAAGCATCAAGCAGTTGCGTGCCACACTCAGACACACTGGTTACTATTGAAATTTCATCAAGAGCTATGTGTAGATCATGACATTGATGGAATAGTTTTTGAAAAAGGACGCTACTTATTGTTTGAATGAGGAATATATCAAAATCTTGGAAATGCTGAAGGAAAAGATGGCATTAGATCCTATCTTGGTCTTTCCAAAATGGGACATTGAATTTCACGTGAATGTTGATGCATCATGTATCACGTTGGGCACGATACTCACACAAGAGGGAGCAGAAGGAATTGATCACTCGATCGTGTTCAAAAGTCGATGATTGTCCAAAGCTTAGAATAACTACTCCACTATAGAGTGTGAGGGATTGGTGATGGTATACGCACTCCAAAAATACCACCACTACCTACTTGGAGGACACTTTAAGATGTATATTGACCAATTTGCGCTAAAATACCAGTAAATAAGCTTGTGTTGGGGGGGCGCATTTGTAGATGGTTGTTACTATTTCAGGAATATGATTTTGAAGTCATCATAAAGCTAGGACGTCTAAACGTAGGCCCAAATCACTTGTCACAAATCGAGAATGGTGAAAAACCCACAAACCTAGAGGAGGGGCTACCTGATGCATAGCTCTATGTAGTGTGCATCGTAGATGGCCACTTTGAGGACATTATCCAATTCTTAACCATAGGAACCACTCTGTAGGGGTATTCGTTTCAGCACAAGAAAGAATTTGTGATACGTGTAGTAGAATTTACTGTCATTGTAGGGAACCTCTACAAAATTGGCAACGATGAAATATTATGCCAATATGTACTGGAATTTGAGTGTGGACAAATCCTTGCCGAAGCACATGGGGGCATTGCAAGAGGACATTATGTAGGACGTGCCACAACACAGAAGATTATTCGCATAGGACTATGGTGGCCAACTCTACATCAAGACTCAAAAGTGTATTGTCAGGCTTGTGGCGTATGTCAACGGATTGGGAAACATTCGTGGAGGCATGAAATGCCGCTCAAGCCATAGCTAACACTGCAACTGTTCAAGAAATGGGCAATCAATTTTGTGGGGCCTATCACAGCTCCAGGAAAGACGGAGGCATGCTATACCATCACCACAACAACGTACTTGATCGGATGGGTGGAAGCACAGACGGTTAAGGACTGCAAAACTATTACAACCATAGAAAATTTTAGGGGCGAATATTCGCCCTTTGGCGAAATTAAGGGGTTTTAAATTTTTAGTGGGCGAATATTTTGTATCATAGTACATTTTTACAAATCACCTCAAATAGCCCACCTTATTTAAGGGAGAGGGTAAAAAATGTAAATTTAGCCCTTGAAATTAGAAGTTACAACCTTCCATTCGCCCATTTTCAAGAATAGGTTTTATTTAAGTGAATC
>APFE030762736.1:11390-52429 GCA_000404065.3 Pinus taeda | reverse complement strand
TACCTGGTCAATAGATCACCTTCATCAGCGTTGGAGGATAAGACTCCATAAGAGGTATGGACTGGTAAGAAACCCTCTCTTTCACATCTGAGGGTATTTGGATGTGATGCATATGTACATATTCCAAAGGAGAAATGAACCAAGTTGGACTGTAAATCTAAAAAGTGCATCTTTATTAGGTATAAGGATGGTTTAAAGGGTTATATGCTTTGGAACCCAGTAACAAGGAAGGTTGTGTAGAACTGAGATGTGGTGTTCAAAGAGGTAAAATATGTTATTAAACATGAAGTCTAACCAAAGGAACATAAGAAGATATAGTTTGAGCTAAAGGAGGAAGAATCAGACTCTACAACAGAGGAGGAATCAGAAGATGAAGAGCCACAAACTCCAGGTGTGAGAAGATCAATTTGAGAAAGAAGGCAACCAGAAAGGTATAGTCCATCTACTTTCTGTTCAAATTTTTCTTTATCTATTACTAATGATGATACCAAAACTATGAAGGAAGTAGTAGATTCAGAGGATGGAAAACTCTAGAAAGAGGCCATGATTGATGAAATGGCATCTTTTCACAAAAATGAGGCTTGGGATTTGGTGGAGTTGCCGGATGGAAGGAAACCCACTGGCAACAAATGGGTGTTCAATAAGAAGAAAAATGCATAAGGAAAGGTGGAGAAATACAAAGCTCGGTTGGCAGCAAAATGTTATTCCCAGGTGCTGGGAATTGATTTTGGTGATATTTTTTCTCCTGTTGCCAAGGTAGCTTCTATTAGATTACTTGTATCTATTGCTGTTGCTTTTGATTTTGAGGTACAACAAATGGATGTGAAGACAAAATTTCTTCACAAGGATCTAGAAGAAGAGATCTACATGAAGCAACCTGAAGGTTTTGCAGTGAAGGGTAAGAAAGAATTGGTATGCAAGTTAAAGAAGTCTTTGTATGGGTTAAAACAGTTGCCAAGGATGTGGCATCAGAAATTTGATACATTTATACGGTGACTTGGCTTCACCAGAAGCAAAGAAGATCATTGTGTGTATTTTAAATTAATTGGTGACCGTGTTATTTATTTGGTCTTGCATGTGGATGACATGTTGCTGGTTGGAAATGACAAAGAAATTATCCAGGATTTGAAGACCCAATTGTCCTCCAAATTCGACATGAAAGATCTTGCTACTGCAAACTATATTTTGGGCATGGAAATTAAAAGAGATCGGGCAAAGAGGAAGCTCTAGTTAAACCAAATGAAGTATGTCGAGACAATATTGCAGAGGTTTAATATGTAGGATAGTAAACTGGTGAAGGTTCCTATTCCTGTAGGTGTAAAGTTATCTGTTGAACACTGTCCCAAGACACAAGAAGAGGAAGAGGACATGTCCCGTGTTCCATATGCAAGTGTAGTTGGTAGCCTGATGTATGCGATGGTCTATACTAGACCAGACATTGCACATGTAGTGCGAGTATTAAGCAGGTCTATGTCAAAAACAGGGAAGGAGCATTGGACAACAGTGAAGAAAGTTTTCAGGTATTTGCGTGGCACTAGTGATTATGGTTTGTGCTACCAAGGAAGACCAGGATTAGACATATTTTTGGATATTCATTGCTTTGTCGATGCAAACTGGGCTGGAGATCTGGATCAGAGAAGATCTACAAGTGGGTATGTGTTTAACCTATTTGGAGGTGTAGTCAATTGGACGAGTAAGAAACAATCTGTAGTGGCACTATCAAATACAAAGGCAGAATACATGGCAGCCACTCATGCAAGCAAGGAAGCAGTTTGGCTGCAGAGATTGTGCTCATGTATGGGGTTAGTACATGGAGCTATAAGGATAGACTGTGATAGCTAAAGTGCAATTTTCTTGGCAAAGAACCCTACTTACCATTCAAAGACAAAGCACATTGATGTTCAGTATCACTTTGTGAGAAGGCAAAAAGGTGTTGCTGGTAAAGGTGGACACTTTGAAGAATACTGTACATGCATTGAAAAAATCTGTGAGCTTTGAGAAGTTCTCTTGGTGTAGAGAACCAATGGGCATTGTAGGGCTGGATAAATGACTAAGCTCTCCTGTGCCCTCCTATGGAAAGAAAACAACAAGTGTGAGAATTTTGGGTTGTGTTAAATTCTTTCCACAACTAGCCGACATAGTTAACCAGGGGGTTAGAGGGGGGCCGGAGCCCCCCCTTCATTGCCCAGCGGGGGGAGTCACAGGGGGGCTGTAGCCCCCCTAGTCTAGAGGTTTTGAGGGGGGCGAGTAGCCACCCTCTATGGGGTCCGGGACAATGCCCCGAGGAAATTTTTTTGGGACCCTATATTAGGTGGGCGGACCTACCTATGGTTTTGGACGCGATGGTTTTCGGTCCACGGTATTAGATGCTTTGACATGTATAAATACGTATTGTAAAATTGAAAGGAACATAACGAAAAATCAAGTTGGTAGCTCCAGTTTTGGGATCTAAGGGAAATCACTGTGTATATGTGTTTTATGTGTTATGCTCTCGCATTGTTTATTTTCTGTGTTTTAGAATTCGTATGCAGGTAATTTTTGTATGGGGTTAAAACCTACATTGAGTTGGCAACGATCATCCATGCTTTGTGGATACATTATATTCTTGGCAGGAAGTTTGTATTGATGAGAGATCATAGTGGATTGAGATACTTGTTTGACCAACCAAATCTGAATTCCAGGAAAATCTATATGATTGGCCACAATTAGTGATTTTGACTTTGATATCAAGTACATCAAGGGGAATGAGAATAGGTTTACAGATGCTCTTATAAAGAGGATAAAAGTAAAACATGTAGTAGTTATGAGCTACTAAGGGACAGACTTACAGTAGTGGATTTTGCAAGAAAGAAAGTGGAATGACATGTGCATGGAGATTATGCACTGGTTACAGTATTGTACAGGTGGTCAAGATGTGGACTATCTTCTTACAACATATGGTTTGGTCTAATTTAGGGACAAGATATATGTATCGATTGATAGTGATCACAAGAAGACTATCTTGCGAGAGTTTCATGCAAAACCATATTTAGGACACAAAATACCAAAAGACATTGACAACACTAAAGAATTTTTATCAATGGTCGAATCTGAATGAGGAAGTGGCAAAGTTTGTGGCTTGATGTTTGGACTATTAGCAGGTGAAAGAAGAATGTAAGTATCCAAGTCGATTACTACATCGATTCTAATTCCAGAGTGGTAGTGGGATATCATTTTCATGGACTTCATCATAGGTTTGTCAAGGACATCTAGGCAACATGATTCCATCATGGTTTTGGTGGACAAGTTGACAAAGGTAACGCCTTTCATTCCATTGAATTCTACGTATTCAACTAATGATGTAGCACCAATATTCATCAAAGATGTAGTGAGGTTGCATGGTTTTCCAAGGAAGATTGTGTTAGACATGAATGCTAAGTTCACTTCCAAGTTTTGGAAGGAGTTGTTTATATGTTTGGGGACAAAGTTGGCCTTTAGCACAAATTATCATCCATAGACAGATGTACAAACAAAGAGGGTCACTAGGATATTGGAGGACATGTTGAGGATGTATGTGATGCATCAACAGAGGAGGTGGAAGGTTTACCTTCCATTGGTTGAGTTTTCTTATAAAAATGGGTATAAAAAGTCACTCAAGATGAGTAAATTTGAGGCACTGTGTGGGAAGTGTTGTAATACTTCCATCAGTTGGAGTGATCCAGTGACCAAGGTATTGATAGAACCAAACATGTTCGCAGAGATGGAATAGGAAATGCAGGTTATCAAGAAGAATCTAAAGGTAGCACATGATAGACATAAAATTTATGCAAATCAAATAAGGTTGCTTAAGGAGTTTCAAGTTGGGGAACAAGTGTACTTGTGCATCAAGCAGAAGAAGAGATCCTTGAGGATTGGATCATGTGCCAAGCTAGCACCTCGGTTTTGTGGACCTTTCAAGATTATTGAAAGGATTGGATCAGTAGCCTATCAAATTTCACTACCTCCGACAATGAAATCCATGATGTTTTCCATGCGTCATTGCTTAAGAAGTATGTTAAATATGTTGATCATGTCATTGAATGGTTCACATTTCAGGTGGAGCTAGATGGAGAATTCCAATTGGAACCTCAGTGTATATTGCATAAAAATATGCTCATGCTACAGAACCGAGCAATCGAGTAGGTTAAAGTGTAGTAGAATCAATTTGGGCCCAATAAACCTACATGGGAGATGTCAGATCAGATGCGGGCTATTTATCCTTCTTTTTTTCGTTGGATGAGCGAATGCTTTTGATATGCTTTGGTATGATGTTTTGGTATATTTACATATGTATATGGATGTAAATACCACCATGAGTTGTGTTATAAAGCTCCAATAAGCAATATGGGTGTCATTTTGTTATGGTTATCATGTTGTTATGTTGTCATGTTGGTTTTCTTCTCATTAGGTTGATCATTGTAAAGACTGCATCGAGCTAAGTTATAAATCTCCATGTGCAGTGCGTTTTTCTTCTTAGCAGTCTTGTTGGTTGTAGGTGTCATTGAACACCGAGAATGATGTTCCCTCAAGGGGGAGGGTTCTGTAACAACCCTGGTCAAAATTCCATGTAATAAAGTTAATAAAGGAAAAATAAAAACCAAGGTTAGGTCATGGAACACGTATTCAAAGTTGAATGTTGGGAAAAACATCCTAGTGTGGGTGTTCATTTGGTTTATTATGGCTAAGGAAATTGGAAAAGGCAAAGGATTTGGAAATACAAAGTGGCATTAATTGGCATTTTATTTATGAAAATAATGGAAATTAGGAGAAAAGGAAGGTGAAAGGTCACATGTTGCAAGTTGGTACCTCATTAATTAAAAGCATCACGAGGATCGGTTGGTACCTTTAGTCAGTTCAATTTTGGAGCTCTCTTTATTCTCTCTCTCTCACTCTTGGACACTAAGAGAATTATTGGAACACTCTTGCATTAGATGAAGGAAATCAAAGGAAGGACAAATAATTCAAAGGGAAGAAAAGATCAAGCAAGTAAGAGTAGGATCAAGCAACTACAACGAGATTACTTGGAGGTATTGATATGCACGTGTGATTTCCTTGATAGATTTGGCATGCATGGTATATGCATGTGAGTATTTGGTTCTCATGTTACCATTGGCATGGGTTTTGCAAGGTGTGACAATGATTTTCAACCTTTCCTTTCCATTTCCAGATAACCATGGTGTGATGGGTTCTCTTTTATTTGGTTAAGTTGGATTTCCAATTGGTTTCAAAACTGAGTGAGGTGGTCTCTAAAGAAGAACACAGTGCCTAGAAATCCCTGGACCGTAGAAGGTGGGATTGAAGTAAAGCCATATTTTTTGTATCTTGGTTGAGCTAAGAATCCTCGATCGATGAATAACGGGATATAGTAAACCCTAGAGGTGTGTCCCCTAGATCAGGCCTAGGAATCATCGACCGGTGAATGGCAGGATATATTATAAAGCCTGGAGACTAGGAGGTAGACAAATTCCTCACGATGTAGGTGGAGAAATCCGATGGAATCCATGCTTTTTTAGGGCTTAGTGATCTCATGGGGATTGTGTTAAAGCCTGAGGAAACTCTAATTGGTTTTGTTGTGAGTCCCTCATTCATGCTTGGAATATGGCACGGGGGTGATTGGATGAAAGAAATATTTGGTTCAACCAATCTATGGTCGGGTGGTTTGTGGAAGTCCCAAACTTTGTTGGTTTATGCATTGATTAATAAGAGCTCTTTCTCCTTGGTATTTCATGTGTAAATATATTGGTTCATATGTGATTCTTATGGTTGTTATGTCCTTGTTATTTTTGTTGGTTATATGATGGTTATGATTTTTTTTTTTGATAGACTTGATGTATGGCCCTCATCACGTTTTCATTTGCAAATGAATGTAAAATGAATACATGACGTCATAGATGATAATGAAACTATTGTGATATAGAAACAATGCTTCTTTATGGATCTTAGATAAGTATGAGACCCATATGCTTAGATCTATTGTTATGACCTATAGATTACATATTTGTGACATGTTTAACAAAACCCTTGTATGGATAGTAGGGGTCAGACAAATTTGTTGTACCAATGATTGCATTAGTATCCTTATTCCCTTGTTATTTATCATTTCTTAAAGTTTCATGAAATTCTGGGCAATGGCCCGAGCCCTAGCCCTGAAAAAGTGACAATGAATCCAAGGTCGTTGGCTCAGAACTGGCTGAAAAATTCTAAGGTCTTTGGCTTGCATTATTATGGAAGCGACTAGAAGGCCTTAGTTGCATGCATGGCTTTTCATAGGAGGGGCTAAGGGTCCAATCAGTGAAATGTCACGTTGTCTCAAGGGTTGGTCACTTGGAAGGGTTGGTTGGCTCCTGAAGGTTTTGTAACATGTGGAGAAGATCAAAATGGTTTTGTTTTATCGATTCCACTATCTTAACTACACATGGAAAGTTTAGTAACATTATAGTAGCCTCTCATCACATGTTTACCCAATGTACTGGTTAAGTACGGTAAATGTGGTAGGAGGGTGTTACATTCTACATGAATAAGATTCAACACTTCTGTGAGAAGTCATCAATAAAAATGATAAAATATTGTGTCTAGAAGTGGAGGTTGTCGAGAAAGGTCCATAAACATCAGAGTGGATCCTTTCCAAGGTTACATGTGCTTTGTTTTCCTAATCATGGAATGTGGATTTTGTGTACTCCCCCAAGGTACATCCTTTGCATACATCATGCTACTCAAGTGCTCCTTTGGGGAGGCCAGTGTTTATTTTCTGCATAATCTTCAAGGTACCATGATACAAATGGCCAAGTATTTTGTGCCAAATTTTACCAACATCATGGCCATGACTTTCTCTGCCTTAGTGATTAATGCAACACAATATTTCACATCTAGCTTATACAAGTTCTTCACACGAACCCTGATCTGCTTCACCTATCCAGTGGCTATGTGTATCAGGAATACTTTTCCTCTGCTAAAGATCACATCATAACCATGGTCTTCCAAAACTGCAACAGAGATGAGATTTTTCTTTAGGACCAGAATGAATATTACATCCTTGAGCTTCAGAGGGGAGCCTAACTCCCTCTAAAATGTGACTGTACCAACCCTGTTCGCATTGTACCTTCCTTTGACCCCTAGCTCGATGTGCATATGGAGATATTTCTCCTCTAGGTCACTGGAAAATTCTCTACAACCCATCATGTGGAATGAGGCACCTCAGTCCAAGTACCACACACTCCCCATCACTATGATGACCATGCATATGATAAGGGTAAAGTCAATCTTGAAATGTGAAGCCAAGGATTCACCTGCTCCTCCTCCTGAGGTCTTCTTGCCTACCTTTTTGTGTGGACACTTTGTGGCATAACTCCTTAATTCATGACAATGGAAGCATTTAATTTTGGACAAATCTTTCTCCTTTCCCCTTTGGATGGATTCTTGTTTGGTTTGAGATTTCTTCCCTTTTACTTTCTTTTCCTTTCCAAACAATTTTCTTCATCCTCTCCCTTGGATGAGTTCCCATCTCTAGTATTCTGCCTTATTTCCTCCTGTACCAAATCTAACCATAAGCATTCCCAAATCGATAGTTTCTCCCTCTCATTTACCGAATATAGGTAGTTATGACAGCTCTTGAGAAGGGCTAGGATTACCAATTCATCATCTAAAATAGTAACACCAACAACTGCAAGATCATCATGAACTTGAGTGAACCTACTCAGATAATTATGAATAGTGCCATTCTTCTGCATCTTGATATTTCGAGGTTTATCCCTGAGTGCCAATTTCCTATGGTCGCTACTATTATGGAACATATTGTCCAATGCCTACCATATTGCATAAGGATTTTCTTTCCCATGGATATTTATGACATTTTGGTCTCGTACTCCCTCCAATATTATTATCCTTTCCTTGGATACATATTTCTTCCACTAAGCAAGGTTCTAGACATCCGATTCCATTGGTTTTGCAACATCTCTCGTAATGTATTCTAGAAATCCATTTTCATCCAATACCACCTCCATGTAATCCTTCCATGCAATTAAATATGAGCTTCTTTCCAAGGAATACTCTAATCTCAGCCCGTTGAAGGTCATTTTCCCAACTATGAAGAGATCCTTCTACATTAAACTACAAATTTGAATCTCCTGAGAAACAACTTCGAAATTTATGTTCTAATGTGAATCATGCTCTAATACAATGTAGAATTTATGGTGTAGATTTTCAATTTCTCATGAAATTTTAATTCAATTCACAATTTAGAATATAAAACACAAATATGCAATGAGAAATAGCACACATGCACATACTACTTTTCTGGGGAAAGCAATATGCTAAAAACCCCAATGCATGCTTGCATTAATATGATGAATAACCTATCTCTCTACTCATTGAAAAGCTTTGAACCAGACTTGAGCCCCTATTTCCTTGCATAATTCCTTGAGAAATTAGGCCCCTATTATTTAGGATTTATTTCAAAGTGGATTGCGCAATCCCAAGGTTGATCATATGACTGCATGCAACACCTGTACACTCAAGACTAGTTTATGATTGATGTTACACTTCCTTGGAATCTCCACCATGGCCGTGGAACTTGAATTCTCTGTGCGCACTTGCTATTTTGGGTTGATTGATCAACTAACTGGATGATTACTAATTTTTATTGAATTCCCACTGCACAACTAACCTTCCACTAGTTCCCCTAACAATTGGAACTAGTTTAACTGAAAACAACTTGACTGAACTTGATTGCTAGAAATTAGCAATCATACATGCTTAATTTAACTCTAACTCCTCCAAGTCGAACTTACTAAGTAAATTGGGTGACACATGCCATGTCACAGAATTTAATTTCATCCAAGTTGTCTACTGATGTGGAAATTCGAATTTTCTCAATTTAATCAAGGCAAAGTCAAATCGAGAATTTATTGCTGCATTTTTTAACAATGTTTTCTCACAATACATGGTTATTCTTTTTGAAAATAAAGGGGAAATATTTGACATTTTCAAATATTTAAAGGCTCTAAGTCAAAATCAAACTGGAAAGCTTATCAAATATTTCAAATATGATAATGGGGGGGAGTTCACCTCCAATGATTTCAATGATCTTTGCAAAGATGTCAGAATAAAGAAAGAAACCATGATGTCATACAACCCACAACAAAATGGTGTGGTTAAGAGGAAGAATACAACCATTATGGAAGTAGTCAGAGCCATGCTGCATGAACAAAAGCTACCAAAGTTTCTATGGGGAGAAGTTGCAACAATGTTGTTTATGTACAAAATAAAACTCCTCATCAGGCCTTAAACAATAATACTATTGAAGAAGTCTTAACTGGTAAAATGAATGAGGTGATTCTTTTGAGAATCTTTGGTTTTCCTATATACTTCCATGTGCCAAAATAGAAAAGGAACAAACTGGAAGCTTCAGGTAAGAAGGTACATTTGTTGGTTATTGTGATAATTTAAAAGCTTATAAAATTTATGTACCTCATCAAAGAACTATAGAGTTTAGTAGAGATGTAACATTTGATGAAGATGAAAATCTTAGAAAAGAAAGAGACTCTCCTCCTTCCATTATTGAAATACAAGTTGTTAATGAAAAAGAGGTTGCATCTGAGTCTGAATCGGACCCTGAAAATCAGCTCATTAATAATCCAATGGGTTCCATGGATCCTCTAGATCCTCCCCACTTGATCCTCCTACCAGAAAGAGACCATTTTGGATGTGAGATACCTTACAAGATGTTGAACAACATGCTTCCCCAAGAGGAACGTTCAGAGAAATTAAGAAGCCAAGTCCATTTCAAGGATATGTTTCTGCCATGAGAAACATCATTTGGGAAGAACCATGCAACTTTCAAGAAGCTACAAAAGAACAAGTATGGAGATATTTCATGACTGAATAATATGAGTCCATCATCTAGAATGATGTTTGGGAAGTGGTTCCTAGACCTCAAGGTAAATTTGTTGTCACTTCCAATTGGTTGTTTAAGATTAAGCAGGGTGCAGATGGCAGTACTGAAAAATATATGGTTATATTTATAGCTAGAGTTTTCTCTTAGAAAGAGGGAATAGATTAGATGATATTTTTGCACCTATAGTTTGATATACTACTATTTTATTTATTTTTGCCTTAGCTACTAGACAGAGGTGCACTCTTCACCAAATGGAGGTGAAAACTACTTTCTTGCATGGCTTCCTCAATGAAGAGGTATTTGTAGAACAACCACAAGGCTTTGGAGAGCGTGATAGGGAAACTCATGTATGCAGACCAAAGAAAGACTTATATGAGCTGAAGCAAGATCCAAGAGCTTGGTATGATCACATTGATAGCTACCTGATAAAGCTTGGTTTCACAAGAAGCAGTGTAGACCCAAACCTCTACTTCAAGATAGTCCAAGCATACCTTTGATTTTGGTATTGTATGTTGATTATTTATCCTTGACAGGAGGAGAACCTCTTATCCTCTAGTGTAAGAGGGAGTTGGCTTCTATCTTGGAAATGAAAGACCTTGGTTTTATGCATTACTTTATGGGTTTATAGGTCTACCAAAGACCTAATGAAATCTATCTTTATCAAGGAAAATATGTTGTTAAGATTCTTGAAATATTTGTTATGGTAGAATGTATATCCACGCATACTCCTATGGAAATGAACTTTAAGAAATTATGTGGAAAAGTTGCCGGATCTAATCTAGAAATCCCATATGATTTGCTATAAACACTTTAAGTCAACATATGATTGACCCCTTTCATTCACACCGTATTGTTGCAAAACATGTACTCGGATACTTGCATGGAAATATCAATCTAGGATTGAAATACATTGCTAATGTAACACTTCATGGATATATTGATGTTGATTGGGATGGTAAATCTGCTAATAGAAATATCACTTCTGGGTGTTCCTTTAGCTTGAGATCTTCCATAATCTATTGGTTGGGAAGAAATCAAAAGTTTGTTGCCTGAGTACAACTAAAGTTGAGTACATTATTGATAGCATGACTAGCTATGAGGAAGTTTGGCTGAGAAATATTTTTGGGGAACTATTTGAGCAAGTTCCAAACACAACAATTATATATTGTGACAATAAGAGTGGGATTCATCTTGCAAAAAATCTTGTGTTTCATGACAAGTCCAAGCATATTGACATCAAGTATCAATATATCTGGGATATGGTGCAAAAAGGAGCAGTGAGGCTCCATCACATCTCCTTTGATGATCAGATAGCTTACATTCTTACCAAGCCTTTACCGGAAGGAAAGTTCTTGGTTTTTAAAGAGAAGATTGGAATTATGGACATGACCCTTCCAGGAAGAAATCACAGTTGATTGAGAACACTGAGATTCCTTTCCCCCCTGTCAGAGCTCACAGGATTAGGGAATGATGTCAGAAATCTCCTGAGGAAGAGGGACCTCTTCTGTAGTGTGTGCCACAAGAGTAGGCCTCAGTATGCACCTGACCCATAGTCTGGGACGTGGGAAGAGCCACATTTATGGCCAATAGGTGTAGTGATACTTGTCTGTGTGACTTGTCTAGGATGCAGGTGTTCCACCACTGGAAACTTGGTTGTGTTTGATTATTGTTTGTGTGACTTGTTTGAGTCCTATCTATGTGATTCTTGTGTTCCATCGCCTAATTTTTTAGATGAAAATTGGTTGAGTGTAATCCTTATCTATGTGACATGTGATTATCCTTTCATTTCCATATTTGTATCAAGTGGATGATTCTTCTTTAGATTGTGACTTCATTGTTACATATTTTATAGAGAAAAGTTGAGTTGAGATGAATGGAAGAGATCAGAGGAAGCAAAGATCTTTGATGCCGAAAGAAATCCCTCCGTAGCTAAGAGGGAGTGTTAAAATTTGGCAACTCAGGGATGAGTTAATCCTAAAAGATATCATATATTCTAGTTTTGTTTGAACCACTTATAATAAAATTTTATTTCTGACAATTCTAATATGGTTTCCAAAAATAGTAAGTCACATCTTAGTTTGGAAGTGACTTTCAAAAATAGAAATTCATGTCTAAATGATCAAGGATGATCTCAACATATGGAATCCACTTTAAAATCAAATCAATCATGATTATACAAGTCAAGAGTTAATATTTTTATCCTTACTAGTATTATTATCATTATTATTATGATACTATTATTTATAAAATAATCTAAATTCATTCACCTTTCTTGGATTAATAAAAATGAATTCTCTCATGGAATAAGTAAATTAAATTGAGAATCTCTTGGAAAATCGAACTTCTCCCTTGGAATAAAATAGTAACTTCGGACTTAAGAGAATGTAACTCTCCCTCACTAATTCAATGTATGGAAAAGTGTAACTCATCCTCATTAAATACACTTGTAACTCCCTTATTCAATTTGATTTGTATCTCTCACCAAATATTCTCTCATATCTAAGTGTAACTGTCTCTCTCCCTAATTCAAATTGTAACTCCTCAAGACAAGTGTATGTCTTTCTCTATTCTTGGGATGAGTTACACTTCTCCTCAAGTAACTCCTCCCTCATGGAATTAAATTCTCTTATTAATTGCTCAAGGCATGAATTCATTTTGTAACTCCTTTCCTTTCTCATCTATTTAAGTAAGAGCAACTGAGAGTTGAGAGTGGCATGTTCATTGTGAAGAAAGAGAGCTAGTGTTGAGCGTGTGCAAGAGAAGTGTGAGAGAAAGTGAAGAGTAAGAGAAAGGGAAGAGTTGGATCAAGTGTGAAAGAAAAGATATGGTCAAGAGAAGGAGATCTTCAAGAGAAAGCGCACTTCAGTTGCAATTTGATCAGACATTGGTGACTTTATTCATTCTCATTATCTCTCTCTCTCTCTTTATACCTTGTTGAACAATTAAATAAATCTAATAGAAGAATAATCATTTGGGTTTTCCCCTTGTGGTTTTTTACCTGGTCATTGGAACTAACTTTTAGTGTCTTATATTTGTGCTTGGCTATCTCCATATGATCCTTAAGTTTATGTTCTATCTACAATTGTTGATCTGAGAAGTTTTGAAAAATATACATTCTAAGTAATTGTAACAGCATAGAACATTCAATTTTATGCAAAGTACATCAATATTTATGCAAAGCACATTAAGCTTTCTGAAAAGTACATTCAATTCCATTTAGTTTTATGCAAAATACGTTTAGTTTTCTGCATAGAACTTTCAAATTTTTAACAAGAGTTCTACCAGGCTTGGTTCACATATATCAATTACATAGTATACATTAAAATTTTAATACAAAACTGATAGAAAATCCATTGCATGTTACAAAAACCTGAGGAATAATACTAAAAAAAACTTGCAGGTAGATCAATTTTGCTGGAACAACTTAAATGATGGAGCTAGAGATTGCTGAGAATAGATTTGGAAAAAATCCTTTCCATCAACATGAGATCCCGTGCATACAAAGAGGTCTTCAAAATAGTTTATAAAACCCTGAAAATTTTTGGGCATTGTCCCTCCCTTCTTCTAAAAAAAAAAAAACTTGCGTTTAGCATCAAAACTTGTTGAGAAAGAGCATCAACCATCGAGTTATCTCTATAAACATGAAATAAGTTAATTTCCCAAAAATGTTAAACCGATTCCATCATTTTGGCCCCTAGTAGACAAGATCTAAAACCTGAAGACTTGAATTCCCTTTTAAGCATTTGATAATGCACTTGGAGTCCCCCCCAACCTGAAGCTTGTGAATATTCATGTTTTTGACGAAAATGAGCAAGCCCCTTGAGCAATGAGTTCAGCTTTGGAATTAGACCTATGCGCTATCCCCAATATGGATTTTATAGTATGATTTTTTGCAATCATAAAAACAAAACCCTCAGCACACTAGCCTCTTTAGCAGGCACCATCAAAGAAATCTATCAGAATGATGTAGATCATAGCAGGGGGAATGGCTTCTCTTGGACTTTTAGCCCTATCTCTACTAGGAAACTCTCTTAAAAAAGCCACCAATCTAACAATATTCTGGAACATATTTAGGGAAATAACTTCATATATAACCTTATTGCATATATTCCAAAGACCCCATACATAAAATATGGGAAGGGTTGTTGGGATGGGGTCCCCAAGGGTAGAATTGAATAAACTAGTCATTTTTTGTAAAGAATTTTGTATAATCTCCATGAAATGTGGATGAGGAGCACGCAAATAGATGGGGTCAGAGGGGCTTTAGACCCTTAGTTTTGGTCGGTTTTGAAGACTCACCCATGAGTCGGGGGCCATGGTATTATATTAGAAAAGCTATAAATAATTGATTATTAGCGAGCCTTAGATATAAATTTAGATAGATATTGGTATTCATTGAAGAGTTTTTTTTGTCTTGAGCAAGAGCTAAGGCAGGAAGGCTCTGCTTCCTGCGCTTAGATAGAGAAAGGGAGGCTCTTGCAACTGAGTGCATAGGAGGCCTGGGTAGAGTCTGCAACTCAGTGCATGGGCCCCTGCATTTGTGTGTGCAGGGTAGATATTATGTAACCTGTGAATGAAAGATCAATAAAGACATCTTTTTGAAGAATTACTATGTATTTCCATTGCATCTTTTTATGTTATATGTTGCCGATTAATGATATGTTTTATGAAATAATGATTGAATGCTACACGAATTTACTGAATCTATCTTAATAATGTATGAAATGAATGCTTAGCCACTTCCACAAAGTTACAAGCTATTTCCCTTATGTTTCCTAAAGAACTAAGTAGACCTACCTGAACTCCGATCTAGGGTTTCTTGTTGATGAGTGAAAATAGGTAAATATATTGTTTAAGGTCCGCAAAGACTGATCATGGACCTTCGTGAAGGTCTGTAGGTAGCTTTAACTTAGTTACAGTAACGAGCCTTAGAAGTCGATTGATCTACACGGAGACAACTCTAAGGCGTTGGAAGACATCACACTAGTCTCTAGATGCAGAAACTTGGTTATTGCATCCCCCAATACTGCTTTGGGTGAGACTACAGCTTGCGCTACGTGGGTTGTTGTCAACAGGGCCAGCAGTGTATGGTTTTTTTCATTTGCGCAACTAATTCTGAACCTGAGTTAGGACCCCCTAAGCCAACAAATGGTTTCATTTCCATGACCTAGATAAAATGTTGGAGGCAGGCATTATAGAACCTATTGAAGAGTCTAATTGGGTGAGCTCGATAGTAGTCCAAGATAAGAAACAAAAGGGCAAAATAAGGATCTGCGTAGATCTACAGAAGCTTAATGATGCCTGTGTCCATGATCCATTTCCAACATCGTTTAGAGATGAATTGTTAGACAATGTCAGAGGGAAGGAGGCATATTCCTTTACTAGCAGGTTTTTCAGGTATCATCAAAACAAGATCGTTGTAGAGAATAGAAGTAAAACAACCTTCGCAATGGAGTGGGGTTTCTTTCAGTACACTATTATTCCTTTTGGTTTAAAGAACGCGCCTATAATATTTTCCCACGTAGTCCTGGCAGCGTACAAAGAATTCATCCATAAGTTTCTAGAAGTATACATCAATGACTGGACTGTGTTTGGCTTGGTCAAACACCATGTAGAAAGTTTGTGCCTGATGTTGGATACATGTCGAAGACACCAGATTGCTATGAATTTGAAAAAATGTATATTCTATGTTCCTTTTGGGATCTTGCTGGGTCATGTAGTTTATAAGCAAGGGTTGATGGTGGACCCTGCAAAGATTGTTATGATTGTGAACTTTGAAGCCCCTAGGAACATCAACTAGTTGCGCGTGATGCTAGGACACACAGGACACTATAGAAAATTCATTAAAGCTTATGCTCAAATTACTATGCCCATGGAAAAATTTCTAAAGAAGGATGCGACATTCTATTGGGATGAAGAATGTCAGTGCAACTTGGACGTGTTAAAGGAGAATATGGTAACTACGTCAATCTTGGTATTTCCCGATTGGAAAAAGGAGTTTCATGTACATGTGGATGCTTCTTTCATTGTGTTCGATGCAGTAATTACACATGCAGGTGAAGGAGAACTAGACCATCCCATAGCCTTCGGAACTAGACAAACATCGTTCGCATTAGTCTATGGAGTTGAAGCAGTAATGCCTATGGAATACATTGTGCCTAGTCTACGCATCACAGATTTGATGGATATGGTGGATCACAAGGCCTTGGAGGAACAACTCGCCCAATTAACGGAGTTAGAGGAAGATCGATTTCTGGCAGGATTCCATCAACAAGTACAAAAGGAACGCAAAAAAGCATGGCATGATCGCCATATCAAGCTTCGCACAATTAAGGTAAATGTTCTTGTGTTGTTATATGATAGTAAGTTCACTAAATTTTCAGGTAAATTTCAAATGCATTGGTTAGGACCATATATTGTCAAGGAAACCACAGAAGGTGGCACAGTTTAGCTTGCAAAGCTAGATGGGGAGCCATTCCCAGAAAAAGTAAATGGAAGCAGGCTGAAGCTATACCTGCACAATGACTATATGGAATTAGGACAGTCTTAGTGCTCCAGGCAGTTGCAAGGGAGCACGGGACTATAAACTACACTACCTAATTTGAAGGACAAGGCAGCGAGCAAGCTGTGTGAAGATTGATGAAGGAGCACCAATTGGAGTTGCACTCTGAATGCTACACCATGGAGGATTTTGTTATGTAGCCCAGCCCAAAAATAGTTGTTGGGGTCACTATAGCTGATTGGATTGAGAAAATCCCATTAGGAGGAGCAGGTCAGTGGCAATTAAGGCCAAAATCTTTGAAACTATGATGCCAAGGGTGCATTTATGACTAAATTATGGAGGGAACGGTCAGATTTGAATCCAAAACTTGCTATATATATATATATATAGATAGATAGATAGATATATATATATTTATGTATTTATGTATTTTTGGTCTACGTAGAAACACTTTGTTGCTTAAGAACTTCGTGCATGCATCGAGAAGAGTGGGAAATTTTGTTCAAGCATCCCGGGCTAGTTTAGTACTCCGATCCGTTGCACAAAGTTTCTATGGAGAAGGGATTTGAGCCTATGAGTTCTGAGACCACGATATCTGAGGCCCTAGCCCTGGAAGTTGCTGGCATCGAATCTACGCCAATAGTACCTACGCGCTAAGGTTACCTAGGCCTAAACAGTCTGCCTCTAAGGTAAATCAAAAGAAGTCGGTCATCGAACAAGTGTGCCACTCACCTCGAAAACATCCATAGGAGGTGCAACATAAGGGAAAAATGGATAAGCAGAAGCAACCGTTTGTGCCCCTAGACCTAGATGAAGAGGAACTCTGATAGGGAATTGAGGAGTTGGATGCCGAGGACACAAAACCAATCACTATGCTTCCAGCATATGCGCCTCCAAAAAGAGGGTAGAAGAAGGTGACCAAAGACCCTAATTCTAGAAAATATTTAATTGCTACGCCACTGCTCCCAGCTGAAGTGCACTTTGAGGGCATGATCTTAGCGTGATACCAACACTCAAGATGGAAGATTGGGACCTCGCTGACTAGGATAAATTTTCACATTTGCGACAAATCAATATATGACTTCCATATACTATGAAGACATAGGGGTCACAAAGTTGGAATCAATGAAATGGGTTCACAGATTTCAGCTAGTAGAGATCTTACACATGCTATTCATCCCTCGTTTTCACTGATCCAATATCAATACATAATGTGTGTGTCAATTGGTGTTTAATCCACAGAATTACTAAGCTTCCATATAAAGGATTGGACCCAGAAAAGGAGTTTGTTGGCAGCTTGCAGACTGCACAAAAACCGAGTACGAGGTGGTAAAGTGAAAGCGCATATATTTTATCCATTCCATAATAGACGAGGAGGTACAGTTTACTGCGCAGATCCTCGCAGGCAAAATAATGAGGAAGTTTCGCGTGGATGAAGTGCCTGCGTCAATCATATCATTAGTCGTGTAGTGTGTTATCACGAAAATAGGACCCTGATAGGCTGCTGATCAGACTATCTCGGTGTAACTATTTCAAACCAATCTTTTAGCTAAGGCTTAGCCTCCTTAGCTTGAGAGGGCTCTCTCAAAGGGTTAATGATTTAGATTAAAGATATGAATAGATGGCTAACTCTATGGTTTGTAATTGTATATGTTTATAGGTTGAAAGATGAAGGCTGGCTACCATTGGGCTATGGAGTCAATTGCAAATTAAAGGTTCATTGATGCTTTTATATCCATTTCATGATCTAGGTTAAGAAGTTGGGTTCCTTAAATTGGTTTAGAAAAAACATAGAAATTTTAATTAAAGCAACATTTTTTGGGATTTTTTAAAAGACAGAGTCTTTAAATAAACATGGTGATTTTTTCTATGCCACTCAAAAGAAAGTTTCAATGCAACATATTGCATTGGATTTTTTTCAATGCAATATATTACAACCTTTAGAACTTTTAGTTGTCATGGTAGAGAGATTTTTGAAGAAGTGTAATGTATCACACTAAAAGGGTTTTCAACGTGATACACCATAACACTAAAAACTTTGTTGTCATATAATGAATGAGGAGGTTTCACAACCAAATTATTTTTCATGAGGTGTGATGTATCACTCCGAAACGATTTATGATGCAATTCACCATAAGGGAGTAAGTTTTCCCTCAATACAAACTAGAAGGAATTTTCATGGCAATATGATTTTGGAGAACTGCGATATGCCACCGTGATAAAATGTTTAGAGCAATGCGATACAAAATTATATGTATCACATCAAAATATGAATCTATTATGGTACAATGTTGATTGCATTAGAAACAAAATCATGCGCGATACATCATAGAGTCATAATGATCCTCCAGATGTGATAACCTTAATCATTTTTGCATGTTTTCATGTTGATGAAAGGTATGGTGTGAATGACTACATATATTAGTGATGGTTTCTTTGAAAAATGTATAATATAACGGTATTATATTTAAAAATTATATGATTTATTCAAATTTAATATTGTTTCAAATTTTGGGATATTGCAAATTGGTATTAGAGAATGTTTATGACACTATGGGATATATGGGTTGTGTATGGGCTCCAGGAAGTACGGATGAAAATAGTTTTGATGTTATGCTAAAATTAACAGATTAGTTTTCATACTTCAAACAATTAGATGAGCATATAGACCAAGTAAGTCCTATCATAGAATCTGGTAAACATTTTTGGGAAACTAATTCTAATGATATAAGAGATATAGATATTCCTCTAAAAATGGTAGAAACCATGAGAACCATGAAAGTATAATTTTAGAGTTCCAAGGAAGATAATGAAAGTATCATAAGGACCTAAGAAGAATAGAATGAGTTAAATCATGTTGTATAATAGAGTTTGACTAAATTTAAAAAATGCATCGAGGACAAATTTCAAGTAATATACATAAATTTCCTGTAAGGATAGGATGCCATGGTGTTGAAACTTAGACTACCAATAATGGGACATATACATCATTAGAATCATTAGACAAGGACATAAATACCTCAAAAGATTCAATTAGTGATGGTTCAAAGCCTTCTCTCATAAATGTAAGAAGAAGAGCTATTCTAGAGGCTATTTATAGGGGGAATTTAGAAAGATAAAATCACCTACTTTTAATTATGAGATGAAACTAGTTGAGGAAGACAAAGCATGTCTTCTTAGACTAAGGAAGTAGTTTTAGGTACATGATTAAAATGGACATGAAAGCTAGAGTGGCCATTTTTAATATGAATGGCATAACATCTATATGGTGGGATGACCTAAAAAATGTAAAGAATATCTGTGAGAGGAAAATCAATTAGATACAATTCAAGAAATACTTTATGAAATTGGGATAATTGAAAATGGATGATTATGCAAATAAAGTCTTTGAATTGATAGGGTATGTTCCATATATAAGATTAGTACTTAAAATTTCAGCTTCCACTCAATGACCTCAATCTTATAAAGAAATGATTAAATCAATGAGCCTAAAACTCTTGATGAGACCATTAGGAAGGTTGAATACCACTACAAGAAAAACAAGAACAAATTTGAGATGAAAAAACCATGGAGGGAAAAGATAAAAGAAAATTATGAACAAAGAAGAAAATGATTCAAGCCTCAACAATATAAAAATTAGGAAAATAATTTGAAGCCATGTTACCTAACATGAGGTAGTTTTCAACAAAATTTTACATCACAAAGTAGAGATGGGCCAACAACATCAATATGAGGAAAGTTAAAGGAGCACTGCATAGTTCCTTTGAAATGTTGGGCATATTGAGAAGAACATTTACTCAGGGATTGTCCCTATTAATAGGAAAATATTAGGATTGTCCCTCAGCTGGAACTTTTGGGGAATGATGTAATCAGATGACTATGTTATTTTAGGGGATGAAACAACTCTTTTAGGGGTTGATGAGCCCTAGTTTATCGACATATAATTTTGGGGTTGATGTGCCCAAATATGTCTATAACAGTTTCCCCCTAAAGCATGAAGTCGTAAATATTGATGTCGGGTGAAATGCTTTATCATGAGGATCCAAAGTTTTGAACCGGAAGGTGACCTGTGTTAGTGTCAGTCTTTGCATCCTTCCTCTAGTGATCAAACATTCTCTTACACAAGTGATGTTAAGGTGCCAAGGTCAAATTTTATCATTTCAGTGAGTCTTCAAGTAAAATTTGGTCACTAGGCATTAGGTCTGGGGTTTGATTTTACCCTTGTCAAAGTTGTCCAAATGACATTCTATGTCACTATTCAGCTGATTCTACCATCATTCAAAGGTTTTTCATTAGCATGTCAAGTTCCATTGGGTCATTTCACACCTTGTTCATGTTTCAGTTGTGCCTATGGCAAGGTTCATTTCCCTCTCCTAGGGTTTTGAAGCTAATTTCTCTTGGATGGTCAAATCATGGGAAAACTTGTATCCTGATGTTCATACACCTTCCCCTATCCATAATATACCTTATCAAACACTTTGCATCACTGAGATCCCCCAAATCCCTAATTTTCGCACAAACCCTAGTTTCTTGCTACAACCTGGCAATTTGCTATGGTTGGGCCTGTGTTTTTCCTTTTTGGACCCCTTCCCCTCACTAAATTTCTGATATTCCACATTCCCCTACTTTCTAACATCCCTCCATACTTCCCAAAATTTCCTCAAGAATTTAGAAGCTCCCTATCCCCTTCATTTCACTTCATTTTGGCAAATCCCTTGTCCCACACATCGGGATATGTTTCACTCAAATGATGTTTCTGAGAAATCAAAGATGAATTTTGGAAACCTCAGAGAGGTTTTTGTCCATAAAAGATCAAGAAAAACAAACCTCCTTCAATTTTTACACAGTGTTATGGTTCTGAAGAAATGTCAAAAATACAATTGCCTTGGGAGAATTGATGCACCTTTGGAGCGACCTTGGGAAAATCAATCTTTCTCCTAGCTCGGTTGGCCAAATGACTTGTTGTATGATCCAAATGATAACTAGAGACAAGTAGATTTCCAATGAGCTATCATGAGCTCAATTTGGAGTTGAGGAAGAAATTCAAAAGTTGACTATAACAGCACTCTGCCTTTAGGCAGCCTCATTTGGCACAGTTCGACCAGTCTTGGAGATTTGCATTTTGACAGGGAAAATGAACTCCAAATCCAACAATTCTAGTTGGGTTGGAAGTTAGACTCAAATACCTTTCCAACAAGCTATTATGTGCTCAATTTGGACACCGAGAAGGCCTCCAAAAGTCACCTGGAAAAGAGTGCGACGCACAGGAGGACGAGGGCGGCGGTTTTATAAATATTTTCACTCCATATGGTCAGTTATACAAGTGGCAAAGGAAGGCAAAGGGTCAGCCAAGCCATTTTTCATATTTGCGGTGCTGCACCTGTAGTTGATGTTTAGCTCTCCACCTTAATTTTGTGACCCTTGGGCGTTCTATCTCTTCATGGCACATTCTATATATTGTATGCAAACCATTTGCAAAGCAAGTTGGTTGGTTGGCTTGTAACTTCTAGGAGACTGTGGGAAATAAACTTTGTTTCTGCACTGTATATTTTTACAAAGGATTAATGAAAGGCAGCGGCTCTGTTTCATGAGATTCATGTGGTTGTGAGTGTAGCAAATGTGTTTCTTATGTTTCATATGTATCTTGTTAAGTTTCATAGTTCATTTCATATTCATTTCTGGTGAAATTTTTCGAATGAGATTAGGTAGAATTCTATTTTATTTCTCTACCTGAGGGAAAATTTCATGTGCAGTGTTTCATTCTTCTGTTGAAAAGGATTCATGTTTTCCATGCCATTTTCACCTTCTTAATCAATCTCTCCATTTCTTTTTTATGTTCCATAGTTTCATTTCATATTCATTTCTGGTGAAATTTTTCGAGTGAGATCAGGTAGAATTCAATTCTATTGCTCTACCTGTGGGAAAATTTCATGTACAGTGTTCATTCTTCTGTTGAAAAGGATTCATGGTGTCCATGCCCTTTTCACCTTCTTAATCAATCTCTCCATTCCGCCATATCTTAAAACTAAAATTGCTATGCTTTCCGCCTACCTTGCCTCACGAACAAATCTGTGCCTTTATGTTAAGTTCTCTGTTCATTGATGTCCAGTGGTCCCATAACATCCCAGAAACATAGTCATTCATAAAAATCACTCCTTATTTTCATTTTCACTTACTAGGCTAAAATAAATAGTTCGTTTGAAATTCATCTCAGTCCTTTTCGTTTATCTATTCACTAAGTGTGACTCGGAGAGAGCCCTCTCCTATTCTGGTAGGGCTATCTACCAGACTGAGCATGGTTTGTGGTTACCCTGAATTTTTCCTTCTTTCAGCCTAAGGTAGATTTAGGTGCTAACAACCTGCATAAATTACAATACAGTACATCATCATAATATAATTTTCATGATCTAGCTGAGGTAGGCATTCCCATGCTCAACTTTATAAATTCATTTTATGTACATAGATTAGATAGTCGTCTGTAGATGTAGACTGGTGATTCTTCAGATGTAGAGTCATCATCCATGGTTCGGATGACCATTTGTGCAGTGCCTTTGTACATTTGATGTTTTTATATCCCTGAATATATCATAGCCCAATTGGATGAAACTAGATCTGGGGTCTTCAAACTCATTCAATCTTCGCCCGATGTACAAGTCAATCCATTTGAAGAGATGTTCTGAAGTCGAACATGGAAAGACATCGCCTGATTACCAGCCAATAATGTGAGTTGTTAATAGACGTGAGAGGAATCACCGATAATGATAATGACCCTCAAGGTACTACAGTACAATTCACGTGGTGTTAATATATGATCCGATGTCAAACACCACGCAAAATCTTTCGGTCGAAGGCCATTGATGTCAACCTATCACCGGAAGTGAGAAACTTGCCATTGATGTATGCAAGATTCAAAGCACTGAAAGGGTTGTTTCTAAGTCAACTTCTTGGATAATGAGCTGATGTCGACAAGAAGCGACTCATCGTAGGAGGGCCTTAATGTATCCCACATCTACGACACGAAATGGAGCAAATGATTTCTGGAGGTGAAAAATGAACTGATGACACAAGGTTTAGGAATGGCGGTCATGAAAAAATGAAGGTTGGAGGTATTGCAATGGATGAGACATTAAATGGATGGTGGTTTCTCAACTGAATGACTTTTCTTGAACATGTCGGCGATAGTAAGATGAATTGGTAGTGTTAACCCCAAAATATAGATGGTATGATAGACCAATGGTGAGATGACCGGTGAATGGAATAACCCAACCCAACTCAAACACGAAGATGAAGTGAAAGTGTCATGTTCAAGAGCGACCTACTAACATAAGTTCTTCAAGTTTTTCCCCTTTTTCCCCAGTCATTGCTAACCAGTACCTCTTTATTTTGGTCAAGCTTGAGGAGGATAACATATGCTTGCTCTATAATTTTCCCTTCAGGCAAACCTGTCGCTATGTTTTAACGAGTCTACTAACAGTGAAACTCGGTCTTGTCTAGAATGGACAAGTTTTTCGCTATTGTTTTAATGAGTTTAACGACAAGGTAACTCGGTCCTTTTCATGTTTATAGAGTTTGAAAAGGGACGAAAAGAAAACTCCATAAGTTCTTTTTCATAAAATAATCCCTTAGGTCCGAAAAAGGATAAAATTATACAAAAGGGATGACTTTTCCAATCAATTTAATGAACTGAAAAAGACAAGCGCTCTACTTTTTCATAAGATAATCCCTTGGGTTTGAAAAAGTATAAAATCATACAAGAGGGATGACTTTTACAATCACTTTAAGGAGCTGAAAAAGACAAGCGCTCAACAATCTTTTCATTTTTAACGAGTCTGAAAAGGGTTTAAAGGAGACTCAATTTTGAGGAACAAGTGGTGTCTATGGTAGCAACTGGTTCTGGTGAATTTGGAACTTCTCAAAACATGGTGAATTGTGTGAAGAGGATGGCTAATACGACCACTCATTGCAACTATTCCTCAAAAAGGGTAAAAAACCCAAGTGGAAGCGTATGATTGGCCAAAGGGATGGAGGTGATGGGAAGTACACGACCAAGGCTTAAAGGGTTGATAGAATGGCAATCACAAAGGTTATTTAGTTGAAGGTGGGTTCATTTTTTTTTGACAAGCTTGAACCATGGGGGAACTATGCTTGAATTCCGTTTCATTTTTTACATAAGCTTAAAACGACAAAACTTAAAAAATAGACATCTATGATATGAAACGACAAAACTATGCTTGAAAATAAAATTGAAAATGGGTTCATTTTTTGACAAGCTTGAACCATGGGGGAACTATGCTTGATATGGTTTGCATGCCCCCAACATGATGAAAGGGAGAGTCTCTTGTAACCAGATGGAGATCACTACGGTGAAGCAGGACGACATAGACAAAGGTGAATGGTGTGACAGACCGGTATGACAGACCAATCACATAACCTACAAGGAAACTTATCTTTACAACTAGGTGCATGCCCCCCAAGATTTATTACATCCACTAGATTACTCATGGTTATCAGGTGGATGAAATGAAGATTCAAGTGATACCATTGATGTAAAAGGACGATTTAGGGATGATGATTGACTTGGAGCTATGTTTGTACCGGGAAATGAAAGTTGGTCAATGGTGACAATTTTTCCTTCATGCGGGAAACACATCACTCGGAAGAGTGTTGAAACAATAGCTTCCATGTTATAAACATAGTCACGTCCAAGGAGTAAATTGTAATCTAATGGTCCTAGGATTATCATCACGTTCAGATGAACGATTTTCCCTCCCAAAGTGATAGGTAACTTAGGAAGGATCCCTAACGGTTGATTGGTTCCTTTGTTAAAGCCCAACAGATTATGTCTAATTGGCATAAGCGGTGGTGAACCAAGCGCTTTCCAAGCAGTTGAGGAAAGGATACTCACTGATGCACCTTCATCTATAATAGTGCCCAAGATGATCATTTTACAAACTTTTACTATGATCCAGAAAGGTACATAAGAAGGAAGGCGGGATCTCGCTAGTCTATTCCAATCAAAATAAGTGACTAGACTACTTGAAGGGGCTACCGAAGAAATGGGAGAGTTAACCCCTTGAGTTATGAGAAATGGAGGGTTTTCCTCCTGTCTAGATGGAACGGGTGGATTGCCCCCAAGTTCGTGAGAATCTGAAGTAACAAAAATAACTTGAATGGTATCATTTCCACTCTCTTTGGGAAAGGTACGATTAGCTGAAGGTGAAATTGGGTTAACTGTTGCCTCGACTTGTTGGCTTTGGTCAGGTATAGACTCATAAGATTCACTTTCATAGAGAGTGGTTTTGACCAATGGTTGATTTAAGTCAGTTGGTTTTTCAACTAGAGAAGGACTCAGGGAGAGTTTCTTGTAACCAGATGGAAGTCACTGCGGTGAAGAAGGATGGTTATCTAACACTCTTTTGGCTTCATCCAAAAAAGGACAAGGGTGAAGGGAATCATTACCTTCACATAACCTACATGGAATTTTGACCTTTCCCTTCTGTCCATGAAATTTACTGTCACTAGTTGATGGTGTGTTACCAACATGATCTCCAAAAGTTGATGACACGGGATTGTGTGAACGGGGAGACCATTATTTCAAGATATGAGGAAAACAAGGACAATCTTGATGAAAATGGTTGGAACATAATAATCAAGACATATATAAAAAAATATTAAAAATTATAAAACTCTTTCAAAATCAAAAAATGAGTTTGTTACCTCTATCATCCTAGTGTTCCCCAGGTGGGATTACTAGGTCTAGATCACCCCTGAAGTTCATCCCAACATATGGCCAATCCTTTGCAAAAATGAGTTGGAGATCTAGACACTCAAAGAACTCTGGTCTCCATGACATCTGTTGGCCTGCCTCCTCAAGGCATCAGAATGGCCTAATGAGTGATCCACGATTCTTATGGTGGTGGCCTTGCCACGACCACCTCCTGTCTCTGGAAGATGGGGAGTCGTTCCAGGATTAATGGTATGAGGATCGAGTCATATACAAACTGTTTGGTATCTCCTCGCCGACATTTTGTCAGCTTTTGTTTGAGGTTGTCTACTACTGCCTCAGCCCAGTTGAATACATTGGGGTTTAGGCAGTGAGCGGCCAGCCGGAGTTGAGTCTTCGTGGCAACATGTGGGGTCTGCAAACCAGCTGCTCTAGTGATGGTGGAAAGAAGAACTCTCAAGGACAAGTCTGCTACTGTCGTGATCTTTAGTTTTCCTCCCTTGTCTGATTTCTGGACCTCTGGACACATTCTCCTGATGAGCATATCCATCGTTTCTCCTGTGATCTAGGTACTTGTCATTCGGGGCGTTCCTCCCTCTGTGATAACCCTGTAAAGAAATAGATGTCGTTTGCATCGATTTCTAGCTCCTGCCCCCAAATGTTGAATTTCCCCTCATTCGGAACCCATAATCCAACAAGATATTGGAGTAGGTCCGGTTGTGCTCTCAGACAGGGCACCATAAAAAATTTCAGAAGCTCGTAATTATGGAGCACATCCAAGCAATTTGTATCCCCCATGGCTAATTCGTCATCATTGTTATGTTCTTTCTCTTTCCACTCAATCACCATGATTTTAACCCTGCAAGCATGCAAATTGTAATTATAATACTCCATTTGTGTTTAAAATCTTGTGAAATTGCTTAATTTTTGAGAAATTTTGGTTATCGGTGCTTGTCGCGCTTGTTTTTCAAATAGGTGCACTGAGCCAAAATCCACAATTTTGAGAATTAGGGCTCTTCGCGACTGTTTGGTGTACAGGCGCGAAGAGCTCAATTTTTCTCCATTGAAGATTCTGGCTCGTCACGGTCCTGAGCTGGTGACCCACGACGACCGCCGCAAAAATCCTCATGCAAAAATATTCCCAAACGACGGTTAAAACTACCAAAAATGAGCTAAATTCTATCTAAAAACGCAGGAAAAGGTGTAGTGCCTATCTGGACCAGACGAATTTGTTGGCAAGCTTCTGAAACTCCTCCGGTCAATCGTTGAAATCACCAATGCACAAGGGTAAATTTTTCACTCCAAGGTAAAAAAGTAAAAAGTAAATTGATTTTTACCTCATGGCCCCTTTTATAAGATTTTTTGCCAAATTAGGGTTTGTAAATTAGGTTTTTTGGTCTATTTTTGAGTATTTCATGCATATTTACATCGAAAATAGATCTTACACCTTTTGTGCAGCAACAGGTTCCAAAGTACTCTAGAGATGATTTACAAGTTGTGTTTTATACTTTTTCGAACTCGGTAAAAACATGAATATGTCCCTTTTGGAGTCATCTTTAATCTCTTTTCTGACTTGCGAAACATGAAAACATCGTCGAGATCTTGTCACTTTGAACTCGTTAAAGGCTACGAAGTGTCATCTACCCAGTATAAGTTTACCCCTTTTATGGAATGGGATAGATTACTTACGAAAAAGGTATACGTTGATCTATCATGGTCAATAGGTTCACTTGGGTATTGTTTTCTACCTTTTCAGATTTGAGGGACAAATATGAAAAGGGACCTTTGGAGTTTTCTTTTCCATATCTTTTTCCAACTCTCTAAATATGAAAAAGACTTCGAGTTTTACCTATGTCAGACTCGTTAAACCTTGACGACATTGGACTTGTCATTATGATGAGACTGAGCTTCTCCTTACATTACAAGCATATGTTATCCACTTCAAGCTTGTGTTTCAAAACTAATTGGGGTACTCGCCAGAAATGGTGGGGAAAAATTTGGAAGTACTCTGTTGGTTATATTAATTATTATAGCAGCTTGTCGCTCTTGAACATCGACACTATTTCTGCTTCGTGTCAGGTTGGGATATCCTCACTTTATCGTTAACCTTCCAGGTTTCAGTTTATTAGTTTTGCCTCATTCCATTTGATCCTTGCTACATCATCATGACCTTTGATCTCTTGGTACCAAAATGTTGCCAAACTCTGGAGTCATGTCGCTAATATGTTCAAGAGATTAATCCTTCTGCAGTTCGTATCCTTACACACCTTCCTTTGAATCTCTGTCTCATCCACATTCACCATGTTCCTTTGTCTCGCGTCAATGATGTGGGAAGCATTATGGCCCTCCTTTGATTGATCGCTTCCTGTCGAATTCAACTCATTATCCGGGAAGTTGATCTAGAGACTCTTTTTTGGTACCTTGGAGCTTGCATGCCTTAATGGAAAGTTCTTTGCATTCGATGATAGGCTTTCATAATTAGCCTTCGATCAGGTGATTTCACGGGTATTCGACTTCAGATCATTGTTCACACTTTATGGATTGTACTAGCGGTACCTTGAGAACCATTGACATTACTAGTGGTCCCTCTCATGCTTGTTAATGGTTTTCATCATTGACCGGTAATCAAGTGAATTTTCTAGTATGCTTGACTTCAGCACATCTATTCACATATTAGAGTTTGTACCTTGATCAGGTTGGGTTTGAAGACCCTGGGCTCAGATTACACAAGTCTAGGTTGCGTGGATTGGTTCGTGATTGTATACATGACTCTTTTGATTGGATGGTTGTGACCATACCTGAGTCTTTCATATGGTCCTTTTCATTAGATGGTTGTGTTAATACCACAAGTCATTTATGTTTATCTTATGGATGGCTATGCCCATGCCTTATGTACATGTATGTCCTTTCACTATGTACTCATGTATCAGAGATATCAGTTGTACTTGCATTGCAGGTTCTCCGTGATGGTATTCTATTTCAGTTATGGATTCGTAAAGCATTTCACGCCTCCCACTCTCTCGGCCTTCATGCTTTAAAGGGGCTTCTATTACACAATAATTTGTCACCAAACCCACATTCGCTGATTCCGGACACTGCCAGTCCATGTTATTAACATCTGCCTTGTGTCATGTGGCAAATTATGTGTCAATGTATTCCTTGTCATCTCAGGAAGAATACCTAAGTTTATTTCTCCTGGAGAAAACCCTTGTTTAATTAGGTTTTTGGGTCGTCGTGGGACTGGAGTTGTTCCACCCACAAAAACGGCCAAGATTGCACTAGCCCTAGCGAAGTCTTCGCTCTTTCTCTGTGTTGCACTCGCGACGAGCTACTTTTGGCAAGTTTTTTAAACAACTCATTGAAGCTTTGAAGTGTAACAACTTCATGGGAGGTCCTAGGGTTTGTTGTTGGATCATATGAGCTTGCCTCTCTCCTTTGGGATGGTTGTTCCACTTTTTGTGTAACCTCTCCACGAGATAAGCTCTGTCTCCCATCTTTTATGGAAGTTCCTCCTCCTATAAATACTTTCTCCATGACTGAGATGAGCTAGCTTTAGAGTTCAAGAATTCAATAGTAAGAGTAGAGATTTTTTGCTAGAGCATGGAAGTAGCCTCTTAAGTAACTCAATTTGGGATGGTTTTGAGTGGAGTTAACTTGGTTGTAAGAGTATTTTAGCATTAGCTTTTTGGGTAGGAGAGAGATTTATTCATCTTTTGGGAGACAGTATACGAGTGAATGCTTGTGGAGACATTCTGATAGGACCCTTCCTGGAGACTTATGACATCAAAGCTTGGTTGTAAGTTCTACTTTGATTTACATTAATACAAATCAACAACTTATTTCTTATATCGTATGTCGAAATGTGTAATGATAGCTTGAAGCTCTTTGACTCTTTAAGTAGATAGTTTTTGTCATACTCTATTATGTTCGTGGTTGTGTTCTATACGTTGTTTTCAGGTACAAGTGATTAAAAGAATGAAAGCTGCAGCAACACAATAGGAACTTCATCAAACGATGGTTTGAAGGTAAGCCTTAATGGCATCAACTTTCTAAGGAAATTGGCTTTGGTATTGTCTTCGCTGTGACTAGACCCACTCTAGGGATAGAGGAGTTGCCTCTGTCCACAGAGGGAACTTACCTGTGTCACAGATACTAAAGAGGAAATTTGACCATAGACAATGATGAATCCCTAGAGGATTACGAAGAAAGATTCCAGCTTAGTTACAAAAGGGCCAGGTGCACACTTGACCCTGAGTCACTAAAGTTGGTCTTTCTTAGGGGAGTAAGGGAAGATCTTCTAGATACCCTACACTTGTTAGCAGGAGGAGATATCTACCAATTACCATATGAGGATATTGTTGAGCATTGGAAAAGGTATGTATTAACCATTTCTTTATTTATCTTTTCCTTTAAATCATAACTCCTTTACATTCTAAGATGGTAATATGTCAAAGAATTATGATAGAATTAAGGAGATTTGTGATTGATACAAAATAACTAATTGTTGTGTTTTTCTATGAAGAAAGTGAAGGAAACAGAAAATCATTATTCGGGAGGAAAATACAAAGTAGAAGAAACTATTGTCACTTTGAAAAAAATTTGTATCCAAATGAAGAGATCAAGATCAGAGCGCATGGTTCAGGAAAAGGAAGAGAAAACGCGACATTAGCATAAGAAGACAAAACGATAAATTGGAGATCAAAGATACGGTGAATCCCTCGGGATCGTTTGATCCTGAGGGATCGTTGCTTCAAGGCTTATCTGTATTTTTTATACTTGTGCCTGGCCATTATAAAAAGGGACATCGCTGCTAGCCCAAGGGGTGGATATTATTGTCAATTTGTAGAACTTACTGTTGTAATATTATCTTTGATCATCGACTCTCTTTAAAGAGAGATAGCTGTAACTATGCCATTTATGATTAATATATAACTCAATCGTTGTTCCATTATCTGTCAATTTGTATAACTTACTGTTGTAATATTATCTTTGATCATCGACTCTCTTTAAAGAGCGATAGCTGTAACTCTACCATTTATGATTAATATATAACTCAGTTGTTGTTCCATTATCTGATCCTGGAGTAAACACAGTAGTGTTTCCCTGGTGGCTAAGGGCCCAACCCTAGTGGATCACTTGCTTCTTGTATCATTATTTTATGATTATAGTTGTGTGTGGTTTGATTTCCTTTGAATTTCTTTAATTCGCTTTATTCAGTAATCTTTTGTTCTTGAAAGTTTCCTTGAATTGCTCTATTATATCGAAATCGTAATTGGATAGCAAGATTGTTATTTACAACCAAAAATGTTATGTTGTTCATTATGAAATAATATTGCACTGTCTAATTCGGATCCTGCTGTTCATTTATAGATTGATATTGCTATTCATTTACAGTTGCGATTGTTGTTCATTTAGCTACGGTTCACTTACAATTGCGATTGTTGTTCATTTAATTGCCGCTCAATTATAACTGCAATTTCCATTCCTTTATAACTGTGGTTAATGTCCATTATGCTAGAATAATATTGTTGATTCAATTACTTTATATTCATTTTGTGATTACACTTAAATAGCTTTGCTTTTCCTTTCTTAGATTGTTGTTCAATTCCTTTATTAGTTAAAGATTGTTGTTCAATTCCTTTATTAGTTGAAGATTGTTGTTCAATTCATTTAAGATTTGCTGCTCAATTCATTCCTGTAGATTAAGCTTTTGTTGTTCGATCTTTTCAATAGATTAGTTGTTGTTCCTTTTCTGCTAATTGAATTGTTATTTCCAGCATTTGCTTTAGTGTGGATAGAAAGGTCTACAACTGTAACAAACATTGACAACTACTGTCTAAGTTCTCAGATTGGAGATCTTGCATGTGATTGGGTTTCATTTACATCAGTTTACAGGGGAAAGAGTTATCATTACTGCATCCTTGACTGATGATTGTTGTAGTTTCTTGAGTGAATGATTTAGTTACAAAGCATTTAAGTTTCTTGCCATTACAATTAGAGTTTGTTTCTAGCATTCATGTACTTTTGCAAAGCACTATACTGCAAGCATTACTCTTGAACAAGTGACTTCCTCAGACTGAGTACACTCTTGAGATAAAAAATCGTACCTGGATTGATAATTAATGTAGGGTAAATAGGGGTTAAAAGACACCTTTTTATCGCTCAACATTTTCGCGCCGTTTCCGGGGAGAGTGTAGCCATTTGTTTCTTTTGAAAAGAGAGTAGTGTAAGTCCTACTAGGAGAGAGTTGGGTTTAAAAAATGGAAGGTAAGAACCTGCATATGGAGCATGTAACAGCCCTGCTCCCCCACCCGCTTTCCTGCAGATTTGTTGTTATTTTAGGTAGAAATAAGTATTTGATTTGTGTGCATGACTAAGCAAAAAAAGCCTAAAAAGAATCTTAAACCACTACGCAAACCTGATAAAGCTAAGGGACCAGTGACCCTTGGCTGATCGACCTTTATAGACGATATCCTTAAAAAGCCAAAATCTCAGCCATCGGTAGGCCCTAGAAAAGTTGCTTCTAGACAACCTACTAGTTCCCTTCAGGCCACAGAATCACTATCTGTAGCCTTTGCTGAGGTGTACAGCCAAACCGAGGAGCAAGACTTTCAAGAAATTGAGAATTTTAGCCCAAAATCGTTACAAGAAGGGAACCTTAGTAATCTCTGCCAAGGAGGAGGAGAAATAGGGGAAACCAAAGAACCAATATCTCCTCTTGGAATAGTTCAGCCACTGAGCAGCCTAGATAATGGAAGTGTTGTCAAAATCATCCAGAACAAAGCTGAAGAACTTGAAGAGCTAAGATCCCTCTAGACATTAGTTCAGCAAGGAACTCTCATCATCCTAGACAAAGGAAGTGCTATTAAGGGCACTCCTGCTCCTTCTAACCAGCCTAGGAATACACCCCTAGAAATACTAGAAGGATATTGGCACATATTTGACGAAATGGCCCAGAACCAACAAACACCCCAAACCTCCACACTGCAATATCCCATTGTAGATACTGCAGTCAATGCACCTATGAAGGGCATTCCTCTCCAGCATATCCCTACATTCCATGGCCTAACATCGGAAGATCCAGACGCATTTTTATTTGAATTCGATGTACTATGCCAGGGATACGACTATACCACCGATCCCCAAAAGCTAAAATTATTTCCCTCCACATTAAAAGGAGCAACTTTACAATGGTTTATGGGGTTAGGTGGAGGTGTTATAAACAACTGGGATCAGATGAAAGGTGCTTTCCTGAAGAAATATCAGGATTATTGTAGGTCTAGAGAATTAAAGGATGAAATATTTCAGATGGTAGCTAGACCTAATGAGACACTAGAAGAATATGTTGAATGTTTTCAGTATAATCTTCAGAGATCTCCTTATGCATCATTACCCTTACCTGAAATGTATTAAAAACAACATTAATTAAAGGGATGAAGGAACAATGGGTTGAAACACTAAATATTATGGGAAAAGGTGACATCTATCAAGAAAATTTTGCTGACATTATTGATATGTGCATCAGGAGTTCCAGAGGTAGTACAAGTCTAAAACCAGCGGAACGTGATACACTCACAAGGGACAACAAGATCTCCAGTGGAGGAGTAACCCACGCAGAAATTAGGAATTTACTGGAGAATTTCAAAAATGATATATTGGGGACTTTGACAACGCAGCTCAATATTATGCAAGCTAAATAGAAACAAGAAGAAGCAGAGAAAAATCTGGCAATATTCTGCCCTAGATGCAGAAGAAACACAACCACAAAGAGTGCCCACTGGATGCAGTTCAAGTCTGCGCTATTTGTACAAAAGATCATTCCACATAGAATTGCCCCTCACTTCCTGGTTTGAAAGCAATGTACAAAGAAGCAGAAGAAGAATCAGAACCAGTGTACCTACTCAATCAACACCATCAATGGCAGCCACGACAACCAGGTATGCCCTCTGATCCATCTTCTTCTTTCCAACCTCCGCAATATCATGCTCAACAATATAATACAATGTGGCAAAATCATCCACCCTTTTCAAACTGGTCACAACAACCATTTCCTTCATCACCATGTCCAAATCAAACAAGCCAACCTAATTGGCCAAATTTTTCCTATTCTTCATCATATTGGCAAAACAATGCATATCCAACACAATGGCCCCCTCCCACTTTGTAGAGTCAAGAATGGCAATCAAACTGGCAAAGACCGATGAATCAACCAGCTGGAACCATCCCACTCCCTCAACCCACACTGCCAACGCCATATACACTACAACAAAACCCCCAGTCCAACTTAAGACCACAACTCCCAGCCCAACCCAACCTGAACCCAAATAATAGACCGGTTCAAATAATTGAAACACCAGAACTAGAAAGTGATCTAAGGGAGTGCAACGACCTTCAATTAAGGTCTGGGTGCATTATAGAAACTGAGGGAGATAAAAAATGCTCAAGTTGAAAATCAGTTACCCATAGAAAAACCACTACAAGAAGAAGATGTGGTCAGAAAACAAACTCACGATCAAGCAACCACATCTTCTCCCCCATTCCCAGAACGATTAATCATACCACACCCTATAGAACATCCTAACTTTGATATTCTGGGAGAACTAAGAAATTTGTGTATAAAAATTCCACTCCTCCAAGCTATCCAAGATATCCCAATATATGCAAAAACCATCAAATAGCTATGTATAAGGAAGCCAAAGAGGAGAATAACAATTAACCCAACTATCCAAGTAGTTGGTACCCTATCTGATCTATTATCAGAAAGAGAAGCACTTGCCAAATATGAAGACCCAAGGAATCATATAGTGACAGTGCAAATCAATGGACAAACCTTTTCAAATTCCCTAGTTGATTTAGGGGTTGCAATTAATATTTTAACAACCACCACTTGTCAAAAACTGGGCATTACATCAGTGGAACCAACCTCCACCTTATTAGAACTGGCTAACCGATTAGTAGTTAGGCCAAAAGGTACACTACATGGTGTAATGGTATCCATAGATTCCTGGGAATACCCTGCTAACTTTCTGATAATCAACCCCAAAAACCGATTTGATGGACACCCTTTAATCTTAGGTAGACCTTGGCTTGCGACTGCTAATGACTACATTGGCTGTCGACAAGGCAGTATGACTATAACTAGAGGGAGTAATATCAAGAATCTAGCTCTATTCTCGCCAGCCCAGCCAAGTTTAGCAATAATGAAAACTAACAAACAACTTGTATCATACCTCACAGAAAACATTAAGTCCCCATTGACCATAGAAGATGCCCTCGATTTTAAAGATCAAACAGAGGATGATGTTATTAACAACTTCATTAACCAATCCAAATCTATATCCCATGTACAATGTCACATGATAGAGGAAACATTTGACAATGAACTAGAAGAAGATCCCTTCAAAGACACTCATGATCAAACAATACACACTACCTCTATTTCAAACAACAAAACTATAGAGATTGAGCCAGGAAAAACCTTGAACATTAACAGTAACCTGACTCCTGAACAAGAAGAAAAATTGGTCCAACTACTGAGAAAATATAAGGAAGATTTTGCATGGGATTATCCGGACATGAAGGGAATTGATCCCCAGCTATGTACGCACCACATTTATATAGAAAAGGATGTTAGACCCGTTCACAAATCCCAATGGAGACTCCACACTCACCTGAAAGATATTGTGAAAGCTGAATTACAAACACTTTTGGATGTAAACTTTATTTATCCAATCTCCGATAGCAAGTGGGTCTCTCCACTAGTAGTGGTGCCAAAGAAGAATGGAAAATGGAGGATTTGTGTAGATTACAGAGAATTAAACAAAGCAACCCAGAAAGACCACTTTCCCCTTCCATTCATTGATCAGGTATTAGACACTTTAGCGGGAAATAAATTCTTTTCTTTCTTGGATGGCTTCAGTGGATACAATCAGATTTAGATTGCCCCTGAAGACCAGGACAAAACTACTTTTACCTATCCTTGGGGACATTTTCTTACAGAGTCCCACCCTTTGGCCTCTGCAATGCCCCTGCCACATTTCAAAGGGCCATCCTTAGCATCTTTTCAGATTTAATAAATGAAGGGCTCGAAGTATACATGGATGATTTCACACCATACGGAGATGATTTTGAGCCAGTACTAGACACATTGGAAAAGGTGTTGCAACAATGTATTGACACCAGGCTCTACTTGAGCCATGAAAAGTGTTATATGATGATGATCGAAGGGCTCATCCTAGGTCATTATATCTCAGCAGCTGGAATACAAGTAGATCTGACCAAGATTCAAATAATTTTGTTAATACCTACTACCACATAGACAGAGGTACGCAGTTTTCTTGGATTTTCTGGTTATTATAGGAGATTCATAGAACATTTTTCTCAAATAGCTTCAGCTCTATACGCACTTACAGGGAATGCTTATTTTTTTTGGACAGATAATTGCGACCGTGCTTTTGAGGATCTGAAAAAGCTTGTGTCAACAGCCCTAGTGCTCAAAGGCCCAAATTGGGACTTGCCATTTCAAATTTCATTAGATGCTTTAGACACAGCTATTGGAGCAGTCCTTGGGAAGGAAGAAGACAAAAACCATATGCAATCTATTATATTAGCAATAATTTGTCTCCTGTTGAGCTAAACTATACCGTAACTGAAAAAGAATTTTTAGCTGTAATACATGCTGTAAATAAATTTAGGCATTATATCATTGGATATCCTGTTGTTTTATATACGGATCATTTTGCCATAAAATATTTAGTAAATAAACCTATTAAAAATGGTAGAGTAACAATATGGTTGATCTTATTGCAGGAATTTGACATCACAATAAAATATTGACGTGGGAAAGAGAATCCTGTAGCTGACTTTCTCTCACGAATGCCAAATCCAGTGGATGCAGCAGCAGTCAAAGATCAATTCCCAAATGAAAATTTGTTTGTTTTTACTGTCAAGACACCTTGGTATGCTGATGTTGAAAATTATTTAGCAGTAGGAAAATTACCAAAGTATCTAACCCCCAATGAACGAAAACAGATTGTGCAACGTAGTACCCGACTTTCTTGGATTAGCGGCTACCTATTTCATATAGGGGTAGATATGCACATCAGGAGATGCGTCCGTGAAGACGAAATATTTGACATTCTGAAAGCCTGTCATGATGGACTGTGTTGTGAAAACTTCACAGATCGAAGGACTGGTCAGAAGGTTTTTCAAAAAGGTTATTACTGGCCCACAATCTTTAAAGACGCTAAGAAATTTGTTCAAGTTTGTGACAGTTGCCAAAGAGAAAGACGCCCTGGACAGTCCGACGAAATTCCTTTAAACCCATAGTTAGTAATCAAACCATTTGAGCATTGGGCATTCGATTTTGTTGGTCCGATCAACCCATCATCAAATCAGAAAACATATATTCTAGTAGCAAAAGAGTATGTTACCAAATGGGTTGAAGCAGAGACACTTCCAAGAGCTACAGAGGACTCTGTGATTCATTTCCTGTTCCAAATATTTGTGTGATATGGCCTCCCAAGGGACATAATCACGGATGAAGGACCACAGTTTGTAGGTAATAAAATCACTACAACATTAAGAAATTATCACATTCAACACAAAATTACCACTCTGTATCACCCACATGCAAATGGCCAAGTAGAGAGCACGAATAAAGTGATAGAGGCAATATTGACAAAAACCATTGAATCACACAGGCGTGATTGGGCTTCAAGATTGCCAGAGGCCTTGTGGGCATACCGAACAACATGGAGAAACACCACCGGTTATTCACCATATCAGCTAGTACTTGGAAAGGAACCCATTTTTCCAATAGAGTTCGAAATACAAATATTAAGAACAACACAAGAGATTGGTCTGGATTTAAATGAGGCCCAGACTAACATATTACATCAAATTAATGAGCTAGATGAAATTAGGATCTCGGCTCTTCAACGCACTGCATTAATTCAACAGTAGAGAGCAAAATGGCACGATGCCCTGATCAAAAATAAAATCTTCCACGAAGGAGATTGGGCACTCCTATACGATTCCAGGTTTCAGGATTTTTCGAGAAAACTTCAGACTCGATGGCTTGGACTGTATGAAATCGAGAAAGTGCATGATAATGGCACCATTACCTTGACTACTATTGACGGTTCTGGACATACCTTTAAAGCAAATGGTCACCGAGTGCGACTGTATCATAAACCGCTTACTCGAGAATCCTTTTACCAGCAACTCTCGGAAGATCCTGATATGCATATTCTGGTTGAGGAAAATAATCCTTCCTCGGCATTAGTTCACTAAACAATTTCTTTGTTCTTAAATTTTGTACATAAGTTTTTCTTTTCTGCTTATATACACTACTTTGTGTACAGATTTTTTCATTTTTTCATTTTTTTGTTCCTTTTCGAAGGAACATCACTTTTGCATTTTGTTGTACCTTTCTGAAGGAAAAAACATTTCTGTTTTTTTGCTGTTCCTTTTTTAAGGAACAACACTTTTACATTTTGTTGTTCCTTTCTGAAGGAACAACATTTCCACTGTTTTGTTGTTCCTTTCTGAAGGAACAACATTTCCACTGTTTTGTTGTTCCTTTCCAAAGGAACAACACTTTTTCATTTTGTTGTTCCTTTCCTAAGGAACAACATTTCCACCTTTTTGCTGTTCTTTTCCGAAGGAACAACACCTTCACATTTTTTTGTTCCTTTCCGAAGGAACAACATCTCTGCATTTTTGTTGTTCCTTTTCGAAGGAACAACACTTTCGTTTTTTTGCTGTTCCTTTCCGAAGGAGCAACACTTTCACATTTTTTTGTTCCTTTTCGAATGAACAACATCCCCACATTTTTGTTGTTCCTTTTCGAAGGAACAACACTTTCATTTTTTTGTTGTTCCTTTCCGAAGGAACAACACTTTCATTTTTTCGTTGTTCCTTTCCGAAGGAACAACACTTTCGCATTTTGTTTTTCCTTTCCGAAGGAATAACATTTCTTCATTTTTGTTGTTCCTTTTCGAAGGAACAACACTTCCATTTTTTTGTTGTTCCTTTCCGAAGGAACAACACTTTTGTTTTTTTGTTGTTCTTTTCCGAAGGAACAACACTTTCTTTTTTTACTGTTCCTTTCCGAAGAAACAGAATTTCCGCATTTTTGTTGTTCCTTTCCGAAGGAACAACACTTTCATTTTTCGCTGTTCCTTTGGAAAGGAACAACACTTTCGTTTTCTGTTGTTCCTTTCCAAAGGAACATCATTTCTACATTTTTGTTGTTCCTTTCTGGAGGAACAACACTTCTACTGGATTGTTTTACTATTCCTTTCCGAAGGAACAACACTTTCGCTAGATTGCTTTGTCGTTCCTTTTAAAGGAACAACCCTCCTTCGCATTTTTTCCTTTCTACCGTTCTTTCTGAAGGAACAACAGTTTCAATTTTAGGTGATCTTAGGCTATTCCGCCAAAGGACCGGTACTTTATTTCATGATTGCTTTATTCGCTTTTCTGTTTAAGGAACAACTACTGTTCCTCCTAAGGAACAACAGTTTCGAGTGTATTTTTTTCCTTTTGTTTGCTTTTCCTTTTAAAGGAACCACGGTTTTTGCATGCATATGTTCTTTTGTTGTCCCTCTTAAGGAACAGTATTTGTTCCTTTTAAGGAACAACACTTTTTGAGTGCATTTTTTGTTTTTGTATGTGTGTGTGTTTCATCATTTAAGAGGATTTTTTTTGAATGATGGTTCATTTAAAGGCACAGGTATACATTTATGCAAGAATACAAAAACTAGAGGATACTGAAATCAGCAAATCAAAGAAAAATTATTATCTTTAGAGAAATTGCTTTGAATTGATAAGAAAAAAAAGAGGAAAAGACACAACTATTTATATCACCTTGTTGTCTTTATTTTCACTAAAACCAATTTGATTGATTATTTTTATCATGTTGGTTCTTTCTAAATCTTCATAATTCTCTTTGATCATTATTATTGAATAAGAATAAGGTCATATTTTCCTCTATTGAGATGTTCAGACTTCTTCCACCATCCCTACTCTTAAGGAGTGTTGAGCCATCCTCTGTATATAAATAGGAAAGTGCTATATAAAAGAAAAGAAAAAAAAGAGAGAAAAATATATATATCTATATGATTACGAATATGATTTGTCAAATGAAAGATAGGGGGTCTCATCAAGAGCCAACCTACCATGATCATAAGGAAGCAGTGAAGTGGCATTCCCACTAAGGCCACCACAAGAGGGATATGATCCAAGAGGCATATCAAAAAAGTAAAAAGGTCCTTGGAACAGGAGGTCTCATCACGAGCTGGCTTGCCCACCTTTCACTCCTTCCTGGTGAATGGCATTGTGATTCATATGGTTACCAAGTGAGAACAATGGCCTCCATTTTGACATCGCACAACACTTTCCTAGGCATACATGAAGGATTATGGTTCCAAGGGTGAAACAAGCAACTCTGTCAAGGTTATGGACCCCTGTGGGCAACAGAGCTCTGCTGATGGTGTTGAAGTCATAATTTTCATACACCAATAGTCATTATAAACCCTTTTCTTATATCTTTATATTGATTTCAAATGATATTATCTTATATAACCCTTTCAAACCTTTTATACATGAAAAATCATTTATAAATCAATGTTATGAAACCAGCTCACAAAAAGATAGAAAAGATAGATCAACACCTTAGAATTCAGCCTCTTCGAGGGGGAAACCTTGTTTACATTACACAAATGAACAATTCTTGGATGATACAAATGACAAGAACTCCTTTCTATATATAGGAGCCTAAGGAGTCATAATATAATTAGAGCCGACATAACAATAATAATGTAAGGGCATAATAATAACAATAGTGGGCTTCTATGGGGCATAATAGTAACAATATGGGGACTACATGGGTACAACAA
>APFE030762731.1:0-10397 GCA_000404065.3 Pinus taeda | reverse complement strand
GTCTGTCTTCATGCTTTATTTATTGATCTATTTTGATGCTTTTAAATCAGTGTCATATTATAAAACAACATCATAATTCTTGAAGAATTAAAAATGCAAAATAAGTTGTTATTTTATAGGTTGATGTTTTAGATGTTTAATGTTGAATAAGTTGTTGTTGTTGTTGTGGTTGTTGTTAGGTTTCATAAGAGTTTTAGCATAAATATTCCTCTTTGAGTTTCTCTTTCAAAAAGAAAAAGACACAAAAAACAAAAAGCAAAAAAATCATTTTACAATCTACCTTTTCCTAACAATTATACAATTGAGATATACTTAAATCTCCGTGACGACAACCTCCAATAGAAGCCCTTCACAAAACTCATGTGTCACTAGTTGGTCTGAGCATTTGTTCCTCTACTAGGTGAATACTATATATCATGATAATGTTCTTGGTTTATAAATAGGGCAATGCCAACTTCACATGTGGGTAGATCTCCTTGCCATGCTCTATCGAAGAAACCCTAGGGAATACCATCTTCCAACAATGGCATGATATGCACACTTTGGTTCTTCTCTTTTACCTCTGGTTTGAAATTCTTAATAATGATACCACCAGTGACAATCGTTACAAGGATATATTTGTCCCAGAACATGGCATAGTTCCTTTCCCCCTCAAATAATGTGAACAAAAGACATTAGGAAAACCATAAAATCCTTCACTGATATATTAGATGGCCAATCCTTCACACAATATTCTAGTGTTGGCTTATACTAGGAAGCAAATAGTGGATTGAAAATAGGCTTTAGTAGAGATCAAACCTACCTTGAAAATAGACATCATGCAAATAGATGGTCCATGGTGTCTTCGCTAGTACAATAGAGAAGGCGTCGACTTGGCCCAACCCATCCTTGCTTTAATCTGATGTCCCAAGTTAGCAATCGGTTTTCAAGGGTGAACCATAACGCCAATTTGCACTTCAATGACTATGTTGTTTCCAAACAAAAGACCACCACCACTCTAATTGTTCCCTGTCAATGTTTTTGAACTGAATATGTTAACCAATTTTGGTAGAGAATATTCCTATAGATTAATTCTTTGTCCACACTAATCAATCTTCTTCATGTTTCAACAATCTAATCATTGAAGAAGAAAGTAATGCTACATAATTTGTCCATTCCTTCGCTAAAGCACCAAATAGTCCAAGATCCTAAACAAACTTTCAAGCATTTGATACCCAATCTTGTCCATTATGTGCATAGGTGTCTACTAAAGTAAAAGCACCCGCTTCAGGGAGTGTGAAAATTGTCCCATGTGAGAGCATGTAATTTTCACCTAATCTTGACCATGGGTCTAACCCCAGTCTAACACTTCCCATAGCCCACTCTCCAAGCAATCCATTGCCCAATAAAAGGAAAAGTATCAATGAACATTTTCCGAACAATGGAAGAGTTTGACACCATTTTATTTGGATGACATATTAATCAACTATTGTTTTGCCCGCAAAATAGTTGCTCACATATGTTCACTGTGGACAAGTTTTAACTCCTATGTCCCCAACATAATAGATAAAACCCTTAAGATGTGAACATAATTCATGAGCACGCAAGTGGCAAAGTGGTTCATTCATGGGAAACACAAATTCCTCAACCAATAAGATTTTAGGAAGTTTGCAACAAATTGTTCACGGAAAAGAGTGAAATGGTCAAACCATCCAATTCCTTAGATGAATGTTCATGAAATCTTGGCAAGTCTATGCATAATTTGATCGCAAGCTACATGATGCTTTTAATAAAAATGATGAAAATGTTGTAAAAGCACAATACATCTAATAATTATTCTATTCCTTTCCTCCAATTGTTTGCATCATTATTCAAGGTATGAAGCCCTTTCCATATGTAAATGCTCTATAAAAAATTATGCAATGTTGTCTTAAAATCCTTTGCACTTGCTAATATCCAAACTCTAAACTTGGAACAACAAATATAAACCTTATAATATTAGGTAACATAAATGAGTTCACAAAACTTAGGAAAAAAATTGATGGAATTTTTTATAAAATAAAATTCCTAATTAAGTTATACTAATCCCATCCTTGTTTCCACTTCAACTTGCTAAAAAGTACCATGCCCAATTAAAAATACATAAACATACCAATTCATCCTAAATGGCTTGAAACAAAATCAAAATGGTCATTACACATTAAAAACATAGGATGTACAGAAGATTTAGGTAACAAAAAGACCAATTCCCTAGCATCACTAGTTATCATTACACATTAATAACATCTAATATGCATAATTTTTTATTATTATCATTACACATTAATAACATCTGATATGGATAAAGTTTAAATAATAAAAAGACCAATTCCTTAGTAGCATCAATTTACTATTTCAATATCTTTCATTGGCTCCAATCTAAGTTAGTTTCCATATGGTTGTAAAATATGGGGGAGCAACATGTCAAGCCACAAATGGCAACAAATAGAAACAATTTAAAAACACCTAATAACAAGTAGCATCAAAGTCAAATCAACGGTCCCATATGATATTCTTTTCGGTGAGGCTGGTATGTTTCCAATTGAGGCCTCAGTGATCATTCATTTGCTAAGTTACCTAAAGAAGGTTGGAAATATGGATAAGCACAGGTGGCCCAAATTTGTTGTTGAAGAAGAGCTAAATAGTCAAAAAAATGCATGGATGAAGCAAAACAGAGAGTGGTTGGAAAAATGGGACATAAGTACGCATGATTTCACTCACCCTAAAGAGGAGATAAAAAAGTGGGTGTTAGAAAAATTCAGGACAGCCATGTGGACAAGTCACAAAACAGATAGGCAAAAAATATATATATTATGTCAAAGAATTAACGTGGAAACATAATGATAAAGAGCATTTGAGTTCCTCAATCAAAGGAAATTTTAATTACATCACTAATGACTATCTCCCATTATCTAAGATGTGAAACTGGGAGATGCGCAGTCCCTAAAGAAGATTAGGAATAACAAACTTGCATTTTTTGGAGCAGAGGGGTGGTAGAAACAGAATGACATTTTATCAAAGAATGTGCAGCTTATGAAGTTATTCTAACAGCCTAAAGGTGAACAATCTCAGTGAGCTTTTCGAAGAGACATGACTTCACAAAACAACAAATTTCTTAATCAATATACATAACAGCATAATCAACATAGAAAAAAATCTAAATATGAATTGAGTAATAGTGGGTGGTCCTTTAAACTGCAAGTTCTAGTCAACCTAATTAAAAAATCATTCATTCATTCAATATTAATATCTGGTTCAACCACCTATAACTTAACGCACCTCCTCCATTCATTTCTACACCATAACCTTAACGATTAAGATAACACTCAAAACTTAATTATCATATTCTCACTGCTTCAGCTTCAGAGTGGGCATCTATAACCTGATGCGAAGATAAAATCAGAAGACAAAAGTAAATGCCTGCAGCCTCAGCAATCAAGATAACACTCCAAACTTCATAGTCTCCCTGCTGCAGATTAGGCATTTATAATCTATAATCTGATGCTGGGATAAAATCAGGAAACAAGTTAAATAGACGATATTGATTGAGGATATCACGGAAGGATGAATGACAAAGTACAAAATAAATGCAAAATGCACGAAACAAGTAAATTATAACAGTTTTTTTTTGGACAGGTTAAACGATTTATTCATGGATTTGTGAAATGGGAGTATAATTGCAAAGTGCAAATTGTAACAGTTTTTTTTGGACAGTTTAAACGATTTATTCATGGATTTGTGAAATGGAAGTATAATTGCAAAGTGCAGAAACCCAATCAATTTTAACAACGTTTGTATTACTGTGAAAACAATGGATATGTGAAGTGAGATTGTAAGAGAGAGAAAGAACTTTTCCAGATCTGTGTACTAGGTTTTACTGGGTTTTATGAATTGGAATATGCTTTTGTTCTTGAACTTAAATGGCTTGTAGATTTCATTAACAATATAGACTAAAGTGAATTGATGTTTGATTGTTTGTATTTTAAGTATAGATTTCAGAATATTATAGAAATTTAATCGATATGAAATCAATGGTTTAACTTCACAATATTCTAGAATCTACAATCAAATTACTAAAACTGTGGTTAGTGGAATGAAATGACTAGTCACAGGTTCAATTTAGTTATGAAATGATTGGTGGCTGGATGAAGACAGTCTCTTTTTGACCTTTGAGTAAAGTGAAGTATGAAAAAGATTCAGGTTCAAAGATCTGATGATGCATATTGATTAAAAGAAATCTAAAATTATTTTAATGTTTAAAGATAGTCTATTGGACAGACTACTTCACCATCTGATTCTTGTATTCAATATTCAGCCATTTTCGTGAAGCCTCACAATAAAGGCTGTCACCTTCTCAATAAAATGCTCCCAGTTTCTTAACAAATCCCTAGATAAATAAATTATCCCAAAAACTAGCTCCCAGATCTGCATAACTTTCAGTCCTTTTCAGCCCTTTTCGTGAAGCCTCACTATAAACGCTCCCAACTTCTCAATAAATACTGTAGCATCTCAACAAACTCATAAGTGAATAAATTATCCCAAAAGCTAATTGCCAAATAATTTACATAACTTTATCCCTATTTTTAGAGATCTCAAAGTTCTAAAATAAAATGCTTTCTGTTTTCATTTTATTTAAAAGGAAAATCCAAAATCCGAAAAATCCAAAATCCACCCTTTCTTACTGGGAAAGTTGGGAAACAAGACCTGTCATCCATCCCGTCCTCTCCCACTCTTGTTTTCCTCTCCCCGTTTGTTCTGCTGCCTACAATTGACCACTTCTGGCCGCCTAAATTGACTATTATTATTATTTTAAAAAAATGGACTTCTCGCCCACCGAACGATTCTTCGCCAAAAAGGAAGCAGGGCGTCATCAAAATCATGTGTACTCAATTTTCCTGTATGAATTGATTGGGCGCATGTAATTGAACAAAGTGGTCTTTAGTTAGGTTTCTTTAGTTTGAATAATCTTTTATAATTTTCTGTATGTATAGCTGGTTTGAATAAATCTTTTATAACTTTTTGTATGGACAGTTTACACTTTTGGTCCATTAAGAATATGTGTTCTTTTTAAAAGCCTGGTTCATATTAAAATGGGAATATTGTATCTATATTTTTATCAATTTTCGCAATTAAATTATCATATAAAGAAGATTTATCGCACACATTTAATTTATAACATTTATCACAAATTTAATTTATAACTTGTTAAGTTTAGTAGTTGTTTTTTTTGTTTTTTTTAATAAGTGGAATTTTTAATAAAATATATTTTTTCCTTGGTTAATAAGTGGAATTTTAATAAAATATATATATTTTTGGTCAATAAGTGGAATTTTAATAAATAATGTTTTTACCATAATTATAATGACATTTGATTGATAAAAAATGTAATTATAATTTTTTTATTTTTTTATTTCCCTTATGGAGTGTTAATAGAGATTGGATGGGGCGTTGGAGGTGTGAGTGGTAAGGTTTATTTCTTGGTTTTAGTATGTTTATCAATCGATCTAGAGTTAGAGAGAGCTCTCCTCACGGGCTTGCTCAGTGGGTTTTCTTTATGGGGGGTGGAGGAATTTTATAAGTCCTTCCCTTGCACGGTTTGGGAAGTTGGTGTTATGGTTGTGCGTTTGTCACTGGGAGTCGAAGTAGAGTGCGTCTCCTAGTGGTCTGGCATGCAGAGTCTGTAAGTTTTGCTTCCTTTTTTCGGCTTTGGGTCTTTGGGTCTTGGTAACTTGCATTCCCCTTTGGGTTCAGTCATTCTAGGTGTGCTCTTCTTTGACCCATTTTAGTTTTGTCTTCTGTTCTGAGTGTCTTTTGTTTGTTTGGTTTGAGGCTTGGGGCTTTGTTTCTCGACTCCTTTAGTGTTATACTGCGTGTGTCCATGTTGCTAACTCTCTAAACATTTCGTTGGGGAATTTTGGTGTGGGCAGTCTTTTTTGGGGTGTTGTGTGGGTATCTAGGGGTTTCGAATTTGAGTCTAGCTGTTGTGTTGTGGTATGTTGGGCCGAAGTCTATGCTAGGTTCTGAGCCTGGGTGAAGGGTTCTATCGGTCAAATGTGGAAGAGTGCAAACCTTTCGTTGAGTTCTTGTTGCCTCTAGTGTGTGTTGGTGGTCTATTCTCCAAATAAAGTCACTTTGTTTGGGGCTATTGTGAGAACTCTAGTTGTTGGTGCCATGACCTGGTAGAAGATAGGGGTTGGTTGTTTTGTCCTTTTGCAGGCAGGGGAAATCCCTATGAAGATCTGCCTTAGACCCTCTTTGATTCTGACATGCCTCCAAGGCAATGTTAGCGAAGTTGAAGAGGTGGTGGCAACATTGCTCTAGTTGTTCAAAAGGGCATGTCATTGTTTTTCCATGAGTCAGTTGCTTAATACTTCAACATTGTCCCTCCTGACATGCATTTGGAAATTAGATATTTGGACGTGAATGCTGGTAAATAAAGGAAATTGATGTTTGACTCAGAGCTCCTTGAAGATTTGGGTGAATGGGTTTTAGACACAGGTCATAGAAGAGGCAGGAAGAAACAATTTCTAAACTCAGTAGCCCTTCATTGGCAAAGGAAGACTCTGTTGGGTTTAGTCCTCAAAGACAAATCTGTGGAGAAATACAATCTCTTTGCATCATTAGAGGATGTTAAGAGAATGCTTCGTAATCTACATTTCATGGTGGACGAAATTTATGCCCTACTAAGGCATGTAGGAAGTCATGTTTCTTGTGAGTCAGAGGGTGTTGGCCATGAGGAGTCACCTAGTTCTAGTGTTCGTGCACTAGTAATGGTCTCCTCGTCTGATAAGGATTAAGAGAGTTTGGTTTCAGCAGTTTCGAGAACAGTGACTTCCCAAGCGATGTTTCACGTGTCTCTAGCTAACTCAACATGGGCAATTTTCAAACGGGATGATGACAACAAATTATGTTGCAGCTTGTTTTTTTTGGCAAGATAGTATGTTTTTCCCCCATCAATCAGAGGTTTTTTGGTAGTTCTATGAGGAAAGGTGCCTCCTGCTATGCATATTTTGAAAATTGGTTTTGGTTACTCGGCTATTGTTGGGTTCACACCATGTCTTCTAGTTGGTCTTTGTTATGGTTTTGTCTTGTAAGCCCAAATGGGCAATGCATGTGTATTAGGGTATATGTGTTTAGTTATCTTGAGTCTTTGCGGGAGAGGTAGCATTTCCCTAACTGGAACTCCCTCGGCTCGCACTGGTTTATCCATGTATCTTTGTTTGAAAGTCTAATATAAAGCACTAAATTTTACAAATATATATATATATTTGGAATAAACATCTCATAACTTCTTGTATGTATACTTTTTTTAATTGAAGAACTAAACTAGCGTAGCTATATAAATCAAATGGCAACTAAGAGTTGATAGGCATCAATCCATAAGAATCATCAAAACACTTACTTCATTATTCGTCTCACATTGTTAAAACTAAGAAAATCACAAAATCTCTCTAAATTATAACTTTACTATTATTATTGTTATTTATTATAAAAAGAATTAGTATAAAAGTTAAACATATATACATTTGAAAAAACATGAAACAAGGTTCTTAACCATGTAGATTTACTTCTACTTTAACATAAAGATTCTTAATATATAAATAGGCTTTTTTGCAATAACATGACTTATCAAAATTGCATGCCCAAAAAGCTATATCTTGTAGAATTGAGGCTTTTGTGATCCATTATAATTGTAAAAAGAGCTTCTGCATAAATCACATAAAAAGATCATTGTCGACGCGTTTCGAACCAACCAGTGTGGTTCATCGTCAGGACAATAGGCCTTAGAGCATGCGGACAAGACTAAGCATCATGTCTGCATAGAGGAGGCCAAAGTCAACACCATCGGGGGTCCAACCTACCTTCTAGCCAAGTTTCTGGCTCTCAAGCTGAAGCCCCTTGTTGGCCGCACTGAGTCCTTCGTGAAGGACTCTGCATCCTTCATCATGGATCTCAAGGGTATTAGGCTGGACCTTGAGGACATTCTTGTCAGCTTTGATGTGGTCTCCTTGTACACGTGCATTCCTATTAAAGAGGCCATGGAAGTGATATATCGCCTAACAGATCCGGACACCGCGCGTCTGGTGGAGGTATGTTTCACTTCCACATTCTTCTGTTTCGAAGGTGAGTTCTTCGAGCAGACCTGTGGTGTTGCCATGGGTTCCCCCCTCTCCCCGATCGTAGCGAATCTTTTTATGGAAGATTTCGAGGCCAAGGCTCTTGCCTCGGCCCGTCTCCTTCCGAAGCTGTGGAAAAGATATGTAGATGACACTAATGTCATCTGGCCCCATGGCCATGAGGAGCTGGATCGTTTCCTGGAACACCTCAACAACCAGTCCTCAGCGATTAAGTTCACCATGGAAAAGGAAGTTAATGGCAGCCTCCCTTTCCTAGATATTCTCATTTCCAGGAAGAAGGATGGCTCTCTCTCCCACACAGTGTTCCGTAAGAAGACACACACAGAGCAGTATCTTCACGATGATTCCCATCATTTCCCTGCTCAGAAGATGGGTGTTCTTAACACCTTGGCCACGCGGGCCCTCAGGATTTCGGATAATGAAAGCCTGGATAGAGAGAGAACCCACCTCCTTGATGTCTTTGTGGATAATGGATATAGTAGGCACCTTGGTCGGAAGGCTTTCCTTACAGCTTCCAAAAAAGCTTTTATTAAGAAAGAGCCTAAGGAGCGCCATTCAGGTGTCCATCTTCCCTATATCCAAGGGACCACTGATAGGATTGCTCGGATCCTTAGAAAGTTTGATATTCCCTCAACCTTCAGGCCCCTCAAAACCATTCATAATTCCCTTCGGTCTGTGAAGGATCCTATTAACCCCAAAGACATGAAGGGTGTTTATTTGATTCCTTGCTCTTGTGGGACACCCTATATAGGGGAAACAGGGCGCTCCATCCACCAAAGAATTTGTGAGCATGCAGCAGACCTGAGGCATGGAAGAACTAATTCCTCAGCTTTAGCAGAGCATGCGGACAAGACTAAGCATCATGTCTGCATAGAGGAGGCCAAAGTCATTGCAAGGGTAGATCGGTACCATCATCGCAAGTTAAGGGAAGCTATTGAAATTGAACGAAGACCCATCAATCTCAACAGAGATGATGGTTGGAAGGTAAGTAGAAGTTGGATCCCTGCCCTGTCGTCTTAGGGTTTCCCCCCCCCCCCTCCTGCCCCTCTGGTCATCCTAGGTGCTTGTTTGGTTTAGTCTTTTCGTGTATTTATTTCTTTGGCATCGTTGTGTTCTTCGCTTTTTTGTGGATTCCTCCAGTTTCTATTGATGGTCTTTTTTCGTTTTAGGTATTAATCTAAGTTATTTTTATGTAGATTTTTTTCTCAGATATAGGTCCTTTTCCGGTTTTAGTAGTTTATTATTTAATTCATCAGGTTAGTATGATTAGTTTATCTAAATTATGATGTATTTTTCGATCTAGTCTAAGTGGTATAATGATAACTTATATAGATATATAGTATATCTTGGAAATAAATTAAAATTTTAATAATTTTTAAATAAAACATATATTATAATTACTTACATAACTTAAATTATTCATTCCAAAGAGGTATTTCAAGCAATAATAATTTAAAAGGAATTTTTAAATAACCTTTAATATAATGTTTTTCAAACAAATAAAATTCTTTTAATATTCGCTCATTTATTTTTATCCCTAATATCTCTTATCTCTAGAAATATAATATTATTATCCTAGTATTATATAAATAATAATAGGACTAGATTTAATAATACATATAACTTAAATTATTCTTTCTAAAATATTAATTCAATAGTAAAAAATAAAATAAAATAAAATTTTAAATAACCATTATTTTATTTAAACAAATTAAATTTCCCTTAATAATATCCGCTCATTATTAATCATACCTAATTAAATATTTAATTATGACTCTATAAAAATAATAATTAGATTTAATTTATTAATATAACCTAATTTATCTTATCTCAAGAAATTTAAATATTATATTATTAACTTAATATTATATAAATAATAATTATATTAAATTTATTAATATATTTATGACCTAGGTCCTAAAGTCAAATATAGCTGTTATGTAGCCGTTGGAGTCTGCTCAGTCTATTTAACTTGCTAGGCCAGATCTGTTTCTTCAACTTGTCCTGACGATGAACCACACTGGTTGGTTCGAAACGCGTTGACAATGATCTTTTTATGTGATTTATGCAGAAGCTCTTTTTACAAAGCTATATCTTTTCATATGACACTTGTGCATATAAGATTTTTTTAATTAATCAATTTAATTAAAAAGTAAGAAAAAACATAACTACTTTGGAGATAAATTTCAACTTTTTATTTGTGTACATTACTATGATAAAATATTATGTGAAGATAATATT
>APFE030762729.1:0-10424 GCA_000404065.3 Pinus taeda | reverse complement strand
AGCTCTCTAATAACTATATCATCATCAAAACTCAAGGAGGCAACAAGTTGAAGAAGCATCTTCACAAGTAAGTATATTTATGTTCGAATTTGTCAAAATGTCTTTTTGCAAGGAAAGCAACAAATTGTTTGGGGCTTCAAACTATCTTGCATGGAAGAAGAGGACATATTTGAATCTCATTGAAAATGAGGTGATGGATCATGTCAAAGGCTCTATCACCAAACCATCGAAGGGAGATTTTCAAGCACTGGCAAAGTTTATGAATGGGGAAGTGAGGGCTCAAAGGATTCTCATAGAATCCATCAAGGATCCCCTCATTCCATATGTATCTAAACTCGACACCTCAAAAGAAATATATGACAAACTGGTAGAGTTGTCTTCTGTAAGCACTGCAGGAGAAGTTATCTGTCTAAGGAAACAACTCTACAAGCTAACGATATCAAAAGAAGAAGGGATAGCCTCATACTTTATGAGGATATATGAAGTAAGGGATCAACTTCAAGATCTGGGAGAAATAATGTCTGACAAGGAGATGACCACTTGAGTACTAAATGCACTACCAGAGGAATGGGGTAACTTTACTTCAAGCATTTATGGGAAGAAAGAAGCTATTCCATTCCAGGATCTATGGTCTCTATGCAAAATCGAAGAAACCAGACAGAAGGCAAAAACTGATGTAGGATCCAGCGAGCAAAATCAAGCATATGCTGCTATGGCAAAGAGAAGAGGAAAGCTTGGGAAATTTGGTCCTCAGGAAAAAAAGAAGAACCTGGCTAAGGTTCAATGCTATGGATGTCAAGAATATGGGCATTACAAAAGTGATTGTCCTAAGCTCAAGAAGGACAATAATAAAAGAGGAAGAGAAGAAGCTCATATCACGGAAGAAGTGGAGGAAGCTGAAAATAAAGTCCAAGAAAGAGGAAGTAAGAGATCTCTACTATGATTGAGATAGTCTTTCTCAAGTGTGTCATCAAGAATTCCAACTTGTGGGAATTCATGGGATGATGACAAAAGAGGTGAAGCAGATCAAGGGTTTGAAGTTCTTTCAATCAAGGAAGTTGCTGAGAGAAGTCTAGATGACCTAAAGGAAAATGAGGTATGTATGCTTATATTCGATATTGTAGAGTCATGTCATATGGTTGCAGGTAACATGGATAAATGCTCTATCTCGTGAGCATGATCAAAAGAAAGGATCTCCTCCCTTGAAAGGATGCAGGAAGGCATGGGTCACACATTGTTTAGATGAAATCATCATAATATGTCCTCATATGAAATATGAGGTGGTTGACAAAATTAGAGGAACTATGACTGGAAGTTTCTAGAAGAAAAATGTGTGAAGAAAGAAGGAAAGAGATTGTGAAATATGCAACTATGGAAAAGAAAATCAACATCCGAGGGCTGAGAAATTTGACTAGGAGATCTCCATGAAAGATATGAAGACTTTGATGAAGTTTGCAAAAGAAAGAGACACTTGACAATATATAGCTTTTGGAGATGTGTCAATGTGTATGCAGGACGCTGATGCGAACTAGAAGATGTCATGATGAAAGACCATCATGAAGGTAACTTTGATTTAATGTTCATTCCTTATTCTGAATGATATTTGGATGGGCTTATGTAGGGCTTCCAAGGGGAAAGCTATGGATATCTTCCACGACTGATGTCCATGTAGTAGGATGAAAGACCCTTAAGGAAACATGGCATGAAGAAAGGCCACATGGCATGAAGGAAGGCCAGATATGAATTGATGGATCAATTTCTGATGAAAGGAATAATGATATGACTGACTCATGGATGCTTTGTGCCCTACGAAGAAGTTCCAAAACATGAAGACTCCTGAATAAAGAAAAGAAGTTCATGACATCGTGAGGAGGAGTTCTTCAAGCAGCTGGTTGTCCCATCATCTCCACCTAAAGAGCTGCTATAGGTCCCTAATTAAGAGGGAGCTTGGAAACAAGTTTCTAACTTGGTAGAAACTTGGAAGCAAATTCCTAAGCCAAGAGGGAGCTTAGGTACATTCCTTTCGTAGGAATGAGTGCATTCCTTCATTGAAATAGATATATCCTCCCTAATTAAGAGGGAGAGATAGACACATCTTTCTTGTCTTCACTTGGGAAGACAGAATGGAGGATTGTGTAAACATCTGGCGTCCGATGCTCTTTGAGGATGAGTTAGGGCATCCACGATAAGAGTAGTCGTAGAGGATCGATATTATTTAGGACTGGGAATCCAAGATAAGAATAGTTCTGGTGGAACATACTCTAAGAGAACCCGAGTGGGGTATGTTCTGGGAGAGACAATGATGAGGGTGTCTATACGTCATTGGTCTCACCAGAATTGTGCTATGATCTTGTGGAGAGATAGAGCTGTTAGTCAAGGCTTTGCTATGTGACAAGGTTGGTTGATATGATGCTATACAAATGGGTTACCAATCCGACTCTTCTTATGAGAATATTTCAGATTGAGAATGTCCAAGTACCATGTATGGATTATGAATACCTCCCTAGTTAAGAGGGAGTGTTGAAAAGTGTAACTAGGTTCAGTCTTCAAAATGACGTGTAATTATGATTTTATGTAATTGATGTAAAGAAGAAAATAAAATTATTTTTGTAATGCTTGTCTCATGGGTTTCATGAGCAAGGAATTTTATTTTTAGTTAAGGCTCCCATTATGAGCCTTTAGGATTCATCATTATGTCATAAAAGTCTATAGAGTCAATGTCAAAGATGAAAGACCCACTTGGGTATGTTACACATTGTAAAAGAGAATTTATTTGTGTCATAAGCCCTCCAAGACCTTGTCACAACTTCTCTTGAAGTCGGCCTTAAGATTTTTCTAGTATGACATGTTGGCCTAGGCAGCAGTACAAGTCGACTTATTTTGGATGCACTGACCACTATATATAGGCAGCTCAACCCTCATTTGGAGACAAGAAATTCAATCAAGCAATCTGCAATAGGAAGAGGTGCGAAGATCATAAGGAGTAGTCTCATAATCAGCGAAGTGAAAGGCAAGAAGGGCGAGGAGGTTCAACACTGTTTTGGGTAATTTCTCCTCACACGTGTGGTAGAAAGTTAGGGTTTCTGTAATAGGGATATAGCAGTCTCTAGAGAAGTCAATAAGGAAGCCATCAAGCATCATTCTTGCTAGTCGAAGCCTCAAGGAGGAATCTCCAAATCAAGCAAAGAAGAAAGGGTCTCCAAATGATCTCAAATCAAGTTCACACGTGGGAATTGCAGAATACAAATGGGCTGAGAATTGCAGGACTGTGGTAGGAGGGCGAAAAGTCAGAGAAGCCGAAGTTAGTAGTATTAGAAGCCAATTTGACGAAGTGTTGACTTGTGAAAGAAAGAGAAGCAATGAAAGGGATCTTGTGACTTGGTCTTGGAGAGGTCAAATAGGTCAAGGGTCTTGGTCTTGGTATTCGTCAATTGAAGTCTCTATAAGAAGAAGAATTCATTTGGGTTTTCCTCTCAAGTTGGAGAGGTTTTGGCCTTGGCTGATCGCCTATATTCCGTGTCTCTTGTCTCTTTATTGTTTATGCTTTGGTAGCTGTTTGATGAAGAACACTATAATACTCTAACTAAAGAGAAGATCATAATCTAATGAAGTAAAAAGCATTCACAGGAAGTTATCAGAAGAAGAGAAATTACCTAATTGCTATGCCCTAGATTTCTCAACATGGTGGTGGGCTCAAATAGAAAGCTGCAGAGTTGGACTTATGAAACTTATGTTTGATTACTGGTGGAGCTTCTACAAGTAAAGCCATTTGCTTCAATTCATGAGTGCTCTACAACTTGTTTTGTGTTTAAAGTTTTGAACAAACCGCAATGGCTTATGGTTAGAATGAATCATAATCACCTTATCAATGATGTAATTTTTCCATTGTTTGGCAACTTGGATGATTGTGTAAAGCTCTTGATCATAGGGTAATGACATGTGACATCATTGGAGGACTTGAGAATAATATGTGATTGGGTGCCCATGTTGCAAGGTGACGATATTGAGTGTATAATTTGAGATATAACTTCGTATCTCAAAAAGATGTTGATGATTTGGGTGTTATAAGACTGGCACTGAGCATAATTGGCGTTTCAATTCTACAAAGGCTTGTTATTGATTAGTATTACATTTGAATAAAAGCTTCTTGGCATTCCTTTTTAATAGGAATGAGAGGTGGACAAAGAGGGAAAATATAAACACAAATCTTCTAGAAAAGTTTGCTAAGCCCATAATATTTCTTAGTTCTGTCAAATTGGTCAGGGTAAGGTAGCTTCTAATAACTCATGTTTTGTGTAGATCCACATGCATTCCTTTATCCATACTGAAGCCAAGGTACTGAATATGCTTCATGGTGAAGTTAGATTTCTCAAGGTCAACGAAGTGTTGCTTGTCGCAGAGGGTCTTCATTGCTTCAGGACTATGATGACATGCCAAAGGTGTTCGTCTGATGACCTAAAAATTGACAAATAGTCAAGGTCAACAATAATAAATTTACCTAGTGAGGGTCATAAAACATCGTCCATAAGATGCATGAATGTTGCAGTTAACATTGGTTAAGATGAAGGGCATCACCAAGCATTTAGACAATCCATCCTTAGTTTTTAACATGGTCTTCGTAATGTCGTGACAGTGGAGAAGAGCTCGATGGTAGCTAGATTTTAAGTTGATTATGGTGAAGAATTTTCCCCCCTTCAATGAGTCGAGAAGATCATCAATCTATGGATTCAAGTATCATTTCTTCAAGTGTGAGCTTGTTCAAGGTGCAATAGTCAATGCATGTGTGCGATGAACCATATTGGTTTGGCAAGAGCATAATTGGGTTGTCACAGGGCCATGTGCTTGGGTAGATATTTCCCTTATATAAGATATCTTTTATATGTCATTGAATTTCCTCATTCTCCAACAAGGATTTATGATATAGAGGTTCATTGGGCAACAATGCTCTTAGAATGAGATAAATATTATGCTAGACCTGGTGATGGAGTGGCACTCCAGTGGGACTTTTGAAGGCATCTTTGTAATTCTGAAAAAAAGCTGATAATTTCTTTAGTTGTAGGGGTTGCACAATGGAGGATACTTGGACTGAGACGACAATCATGGGCATGATGCTTGGTGAAATATTACAAAAGGATTTTTTGTTTGTTTTTTTTTTGTTTTTTCGCGACTAATCAGACGTTGCTTAGCTAAAGTGAAAGAAACATTTCATTGGGGTTTCACCTTTGGGATGCAAAACAGTCTCCATTTTAGTTCAAGGATCATGCTATGTGGTTGTGACTCATGGACTCTGTAATTATCCTATAAGTAGGCATGTCCTAGCAACACTGTGCAAATCTCACAATGTGGCAGTAGTAACAATTGGTGAACTGCTGTAAATGATCAGTTGATCAAACAGAAACGATTGATAATGAGGGAGTGGAAGCGATTGCCGGCAACTGCTGAAGGTATTATTACTGGTTGCATAGGCTAAGAATCAAGATGTATTGCAGAGTGCACTGATGTTATGTAGGTGATCAAGTGCGGTGCACTTTTAACACAATGCAGGAACAGGAAATAACATAGAGAAAATGCCAAACATATAACAAGATCAGTGCACAAGAGTTGGCTTAACTGTGGATCTATTCCTGGTACAAAAGAATGAGCTATGAAGAATGGTGCAGATTGAAGCAATGTGAGGAATTGCTATGGCTTAGAACTGTGAGGACAAATGTGGATGAGCTTGATCTTCCTGGGAGATCAGAACAAAACTTCCTTTCTTCATTACATATGAGATTTTTGTGAAGAAAACTTTGTGGGATGCTTCCCTCTTCCCTGGAATATCTGGATGAGGACAGTGTCAACTGCTAGCTGCAAGAGTGGCTGGGAACCCTGAGGGATTTGATTGGATTTGAACCTGTGACCTGTGGCTTCCCCATCGGAAACATACCTTTGCTGGATGGATCAACTGATCAAGCTAACCCCTGGGACTAATATGTGATGATATTTACATGCAGAAGCTAGGAGATGAGATTGCCATTTGATGAAACAGTTGTGAAGTTGCTTGAGCTGTAATGAACTCCTGTGATTCCTGGAAATTAGTCAGCTCCAACCCCTAGATATTCTAATTCCCATTGGCAATTTATTTGATATGTATAGGTGTAATGAGAATATCCAAATTCACAGATCCCATCTTTTATTTAGTCTTAGGCAAACGAACAGAACAATGCATTTTTCCTTTGTTATCATACCACCCTTACTCTCTACATGCTAAATGGGCTTGCAGTCCACTTCTAATTTCAGCACCTTGGTCCTATTTGCTGCAGGTCTTACATTGTTGCTATCTGCTGTGTTTCCTTGATTTACATGTCATTACACAAAGCATATTTCTTCACCACGGCTTATAGAATTTTTAAATCTCCAACCATAAATATGGGTGTGTCGTTAGATAACCTAATTGCTACTCTCTATATCAGGTTTCATATAGTCTTCGCCACATTCCATACTTTGGATTCCTTACATTTTCTCTATGCTATGAAGACAATGAAAATGGAATACAATGGTTATTTTACCATGATAATCTATGACCTAAACAATTGTTAAGGCATTCGAGTGGCTCTTGATATTCTAAATTTTATCAATGTGTAGATCATATGATTTACTGGTTATTTTCGGTTCCTTTGCACCCCTTTCTATTATAAACTTCCTCGCTAGTGTTGATTCCATCTATAATTCTTAAACACTTAAATGCTGGTTTGTCAGTTAGCGTTTCCAGGCTGTTTGTAATTACGAGGTCTGCAATCGTGCTTCCAAAATTCTTTGGCAAGCTGAAATGGAACTCTCTCAAAATACATTCTCCATATTTGCTCATCCCCTGAAACTGGAGCATGAATCATTTGCATTAATTCTACAGCATACACCACAGAAGTTTCAGTTTTTGATGTCATGGAGGAAATATTGAGGTTAAACCATTGTAGGCAGCTCACATTTAACTTGGAAGTGATTCAAGGGTAAAATGGTTCTCTCTCCTATAATCCTACAAGGGAAAAAAATTGGCTTGCTGATGTGGCAACACATGATTTGAACGAAAAAAAAGGTTAAGCTAATATGTCAAAAACGCTATTACTCTTGCTGTTGTTAAGGGCTAAAGCTCTCATTTTCTGCCGTACTCATCTTGACATGATGCCGTTGATCATCATTTTGTGGGAAGCAAACCCTTCTCCTATTTGGGAGAGTTTGTAATGAACTATAGCTGACTTACAACAAGCTCGAAAGATCTCTGCACCTAAGAAACTGCAAGTGGAGTTGTGTTCTGCCAAATTCATCCAGGACTTGCACCTGTCCCCCGTTGATGTTTTGTAGCTCAGACAGGTACCTTTGCACATGTCTAAGTGTTTAGATGTGTGGAATTCATCTCATTGTTCTTTAACCTTACCAATTATTTTAATTATTGAAGTATGCTTTTTATGAGAAAAAGTGAGTTAATTTAATGAAATGCAAAGGTTGTTTGCATTAGTGAATTAGATGAATTTCAACCATTGATCTGAAGTGAAGTTGAAATTTGATCTTAACGATCAATCACTTTGAAATTTGATCTTAATGATCAATCACTTTGGAGATCAGGGCCGTGGATTCAATCAATAATTCAAACTTATAGAAGGGAGGTTAGACTAAGTGAAAATACACATCAAGTGAGCACAAGACAGTGAGATAGTGAGCATCTAAGTGATGGGGTGGAGGAAGAAAGGGGTAGTAAGAGAGAAGGATTCAACAATTAGCAAGATTGAAAAAAAAAGAGGGTTTTTATCAGCTTGAAATATTACAGGTTTCGTTGTTTGTAATTTTCTTTAGTGGGCACTTAATTTCCTAGGACAGTGTTCACAACAAGGGATCATCACCCAATTAAGGTCCCATTTAGACTTATATTCAGTTGGAATGACGATGTCTTCTGGTATGTGGGCCTAGTTGCCACTGAATGGATTGCTCCTTGCAAACTTTCAATAATGATTTATTACAACCTAAATGCAATCTAGTCTATTAAATATAAATAAAACTAATATATTTATATCTATTTTCTATACTAAATCTAACTATCCCAAATGGGATAAACAAGTAGTTCTTACTATCTCAATTAGAAAGATAAACATTTTAAATATTAGATGTTGAGAGAAAAATAAATTAATTTAAACAAGAAATAGTTCATTCTTTCAACAATTGTTAAATACATTGTATAACATAATTTGTATAAGATTATATCAAATTTTCAACATATAAATATAATCAACGAAAATAAATAAGATAAATTCAATTCAAGAAATGAAAATAGTTTAAAATCTCATAAATGAATAATATAACATATTCACAGAAAAGTGTTAGAATAGTCTAAACACCAGTACCACAAATGTATTTTCACTTATCATAAACTTTCAAATCTTTTATTAAATTCAGATAATAGTATATAAAACCCAATATTATATTATTCAGTTGAAGGAAACACTAGAATTTGAAATAAACATGATAATAATATCCAAGTTTGTTTGTTTGTTTTTTTTTCCTTTGCTTGTCATTAGTTTCCAGGTCATTAATCCTCCCTCTATTCTTGAAAATACACAAGTTTTAATTTTGTATTACAACCTCCAACTGTAGTTTCAAAAAAAAATCTCAGCACAACTGTCTTCTTCTCTTTGTTCAATCTCCCATATTAGTTGCTTGATACTTGAAATATTTTCAAAATAAAAACAAATACATTAATTATAGGCACAAAATGATTAACAAAATTCTATGGTTAGACAATCATTAATATTAAAAAAGATGTAAAACAAGAAAATAAAAGGCGAATATATTATTTTCTTACCACAATTATCTACGTAGTGTAGCACTGTTGTCCTCTGTCTCAAGGTTGAGGAACCGGGCAACATCCCACAATTACCCATACAAAGCAACACCACTTTCCTCTATCCACAATTACCCACACTAAGCAACAACACTTTCCTTTGTCTCGAGGTTGAAGAACCATACATCTTACCATAATTTCCCTCGTCGAGTAGCACCACTTCCTCTATCTTGACGCTGAAAGACCAGGCCACCAAAGACCATGAGCCTGCCACCCAAACTCAACACTACATTAATGTGATATTCCTACTTAGTATTTTGCTAAGTAGAATATCAATTTTGTTCATTTTTGGTTTATTGCACGGATGCACTTAGGAAAGGTGGGCTCAGAGGACCCACACTTGACTTTTGGCGTAGAATACACTCCAACATTAGATCTAGAGGGAAAAGTTGCGGCTTTGGTGGAGCATGGGGGCCACCAAGATTTTTGGCCCACATGGGAAGTATGCTCTCATTGGAGTAGATTCAGTTTGGGAAGTTTGAGTTGGGCCCACATGGGCATTTTGGAGGCATCTTGACAAAAGGAGGGAACACTCATTTGCTCATTCATTCATCATTTGCAAAATTGTTTATGACAAGAGCATGCTTGAGCTGAAGCCAAGTTGGCAAGTGCTGTTTAGCACACAAGTGTTTCCAAGTAGAGATCTCAACCCTTGCTTCGATGGACTTCGAGTGCCAACCTAAGGAGGGAGTTTCACCTTGCCTTTTTCCACTACCAATAGGGGGGTCGATTTCCTGGGAGAGGAGGAACTACAACAACGCAGAGATTGTGCATTGCTTTGTGGGAGCACTCCGGGAGGTGGAGGAGTGAGTTGTGTTTTGGGTTGAAACTTGGAGAAGGTTGGGGAAGCATTTTGAGGAGTATTGCAGCCATTTTGGAGGCCTTTTGCAACATAATTTACAGGTGGTTCAAATCACCCAATAGTTGAGCCATTGAGGGGAAATAGTGTCGAATTTCCGAAGTCAAGCATAGGCCAAATACTTTGTGGGTTATTCTGGGTATTTGGTGAGGAGGCCAGGATTAATTTCCCAGAATTTTCTGAGCATCGGAGAGGGCCCTAACAACAAATCTATTCAGCCAACATCGTATTTCTGGGCATCTTCAGTGCAAAGCTTGAGCAACAGATAAGAGGAGGGTGTCTTATCTGTCATTTGGGGCTTTGCTAGCTTGCCTTGAGCAAGCCCAGGTGCATTCGTTCCAACACCTTATTGTACACCCATATTTATTAATAAAAGGAGCACAACAACGCAGTTTTTGGTGCAATTGTATGATCTGATTGTGTCTCACTGTTTTATGGTGCTTTTGTCTATTTTTGCTTTGCATATTTACTGTTAATTTTCCATAGGGATATTACAATGGTATCAGAGCTCATAGACTTGGCACACCCTATGGGAGTAGCGCAGTCTATGACATTGGAGGATAGGCAAAACGTGACATACCGAAGGCAAAGGTATAAAAGTAGAGGGAGGCTGTTGCATATTACCCTTGACCCAGTGACAACAAAGTCTGAGGTTGAACAAGCAAACATGGGGGACAATAAGGGAGACAAAAGGAG
>APFE030762724.1:138959-149662 GCA_000404065.3 Pinus taeda | reverse complement strand
GTTAAGTATAACTTGGTCTAGTGTAGAGTTAGGTAAAGTGTGTTTCTTTACTATGTACTTTTGTAATTTACAATCCGACAGTCACGATATGTTCTAGACATGAAGTGATCCAACGATTCATTCTCTCCTCGGTATTATCGACACTTGATCCATGGCTTAACACCCAATTGGTCCATGATCTCTATTTAAAGAGCATGGAGGGTCATTTGTAGGGTAACCATTCATGAGAGAAGCTTATGTAAATTTTCATTCTTTTATTTAATAAATTGCCTGAAGTGGTCGCGTTGGCTCAAGCCATGGACTGTTTCCCTCTTTGAGGGTTTTAACCATGTCAACAATACCGGTGTATTGATTTGTGATCTGTTTGTGAGCGGTGTCCTTTGGTGTTCTATCTGAGGAACTTACCCTGTAAATTCCTGTAGTAAGAATCAACCATCATCGTTCATTCCAGTATTTTAAATTTTTCATAGGGGGCATAAGTGTCTTCAAGTATGAACACCTCACATTTACCATATTTTTTTCTCTCATCAAAAGCATAGAAGTAAGGTTGGTGCTGATGGATATTGACATATTTAATTTTATATGCATGAGCTATGCTTGGTACAAGACAATGTTGCAAAAACAAACGCTTCTGGATTTGTTGTCACACATATTTTCAATGGGTAAAACTCAATTCTATAATGTAAGGGCCTCTCTTGATTTCAATTGTAAATATTACTATCACAATCTTGGCTTAATTTTGACATCCATTTGAAGCATGTCTGTCTCCACTTCAAGTGTTAATCTCTTACTCAATTTGAGAGCTCATTTGGTACATTAAATGTCAAATTTCTTGGATTTGCAATGAAAGTAATATAATCACTATTACTAAGATAAAATCTTTGTAATTTAATCCATCTCAAAATTATTATTGATTGTTTTTATAAAAGAGTGAAATAAATTGTTGTAAATTAATACACTTGAAGAGTATGCTTTTATATGGATAGTGACAACCATGGACATGGCCTGAATTCTTTGTTGATTACTCATATATTTAGAAGAAAACATAGCCAATTAGCACAATAATTTTTGGACTAAAATAAAATAAGTGAGTGGGGGTTTAGTAAGAACAAATAATTGAGATTGTTACATCATCATTGGTTGGTCATGGTGTGTGGTGAAACCCTATCATTTCCTCTTTAGGAAAGCAGGGATTAATTTCCATCCCAATGACAAAATTGATTTGTTTATTTGTAGAAAAATATAATTAACAACTAAATCAGTGGCAACATCATGGTGGGCATCAATTACAAATTAGAGAAAATCAGGGGAAGGCAAAGCTCATGAAGAAAAACTTAGATATAGAGAATTCATAGAGTATCAGGATAAAAGTTAGACATAAATATGTTACAAAAGTAGAGGGTTTGTGGGTTTCAACTTTCAATATTTCCTCTCAAGAAAATAGTACCCTCATCCTTGTCAATCTCCACAAACAATAGAGTATAAATGTCACACATTGAAAATAGTTTATAAAGTATAAAATTATTCAATTCCTACTCATTTGCAAATACGTTTCAAGGCTAGCTTTGGCCATGAATTGCCACAACTCACATACAACCCTCCTTTGAATGAATTTTTTGATGTTGAGCCGAGAGGCTCATTCTATAGACTAATATAAGAGAGATGTGTAACTATGTTCATGTTCAACCTATAGTTCACACGTGTCCCTTTTAAAATTATATATATATATTAAAAAATGTCAGATATAATAAAAACAAAAATGAATATACACGTTTGGTTTGTTTAATTAAAATATTAATAAAACATAAATAATCTCACTTTTAGTGGGCCATAATAAGGAGAAGTGATAAAAAAATATTTCATTCACTCTCAATCATAAATAAAATATTTCACGTCAATAGATAATATATAAATATAATATATATATATATATATATATATTATATATAATATATATATATATAATATATATATATATGTGTGTGTGTGTGTGTGTGTTTGGTTTGTTTAATTAAAAGTATAATAAAACATAAATAATCTCACTCTGTGTCAAATTTTGCACTTTAAAATAAGTTTTCACCTCAAGAGATATCCCTCCTAGCTCTTGCTAGATCCATGGTTAAAATGGATATATACTTGTGTTAATGACATTTTCAAAGGTGGCAGAGAAGGAACACCTATTTTTGATAGTGGTGTAGGTGAAACTAAAGATAATAGTGGTGGAGACAAGTAGGGAATTCCTAGACCTAGAGGTGGGCCCCTTTTTACTTTTAACAAAAGACAATAGAATAAGAGTTGTACAATGCTTTGTAAAATTGTAAATTCCTAAGGAATGCCATCCAATTAACCAACATAACAAAACATATGCCCTAAAGATGATTGTGATTGAATAAACACTGTTTTTTTTTTGTGCACATGTTGTTGATGGAGCATGGATTGATTTTTAACTAATAAGTAACAAATGGAAGAATTAGCTATCTAGTTGAAATGGAAGATTTGAGGTCAAGGAATAATTCGTTGATTCTTAAATATCTACCACCTTTTCCTATTTGGTACATATAAGGAAAATAGTGGAAAGGGCAAATTTGCTCAAGAAAAAAAAAAAAAAAATGTGAAAAAGGTCAAATTTGTTATTATATTGCAATGGGATTGGAAGAAACAAATATATACAAAATATATGTGAAAGTAGTGTTAAAAGCAATGTAGATTCAAAAACTCTTTTAGCTAGCATGGGTTAGAAAGAAATTTGAAACCCATATTAGTTTCAATAATGACACCATAAACTCCTTTATTTCATGTTGTTTAGAAGAGGAATTGAAGGGTAGGAATTTTGCATATGAATGAATGTTGAAATTTGTTGAGAAGCTTCCCAGTAGCTAACTACTTCAAATATATTTTTTCTAACTACTACTGTAATTGCTTTACTAGCTATCTCCTTAGAGCATAAAAAACCATCTCCAATATTTCCAACTACTCCATTGCATTTTTATTGTACATAAATAAACCATAATAAAGATCAAGAACATCTCCAAAAATGTTCTCTATAATTCATAGCATCTTTACTGCTAGTGGTCCATATTGAATGGTGTCAAGCAATGTCACATGATTCGGGTTCGACAATGATTAGGTTCGGTTTGAGTTAAATGTTTTTTATGAGGCTCAGATGAGGTTCGCCATATATATATATATATATATATATATATATATATATATATATATATTTATAGGATAAAATAGTAAGAAATCAACATTAGAAAACATCAAAATGCTATCACGAACATGGAAACTAAAACAAGCTTGAGTTGTGACATGAAGTTATGAGTTTTCATCTACGGACTTGGTCAATGGCTACAACATTCCATGAGGTTCTCTGAACCTCAAATTTTTTTTAAGGTTCGCCAAAATTCGAACCTCGACGTTAAAGTTCGACGAACCTTGTGACATAGGTGTCAAGTGCTTTTGTATATAAGATACACAAAAAGGTATATGATGCTAAAACTCAAGTAAACCACTACATAATATAAAAAATAAAAATTCAAGCAGGCCACTACCTACCATAAAATGGGAATAAACTAATCTTGTGGTACATAGTTCTTACTTTTAGATGATTTTTTTAATAATTTCAATAAATTGTTAAAATTGCATGTTTTAATTTCTAAAAGTGTAAGATATTGTTTTAATGAAAATGACACTTTACTTAATTATTGTCAGATATACATGGAATGTGAACAGAATCTAAAAGATAAATCAATGAATTGCATATCTTATTCACAACGATACATATTTATAATACATAGGAGTGACCCTTGGTTTCATATTCCAAGTGGTCCCTTGGACTCCCTTTGGCTGGTCAACTTCCACACCAACCCTTAGAGGATTATGTGTCCAACATTCCCCCCTTAATCTGAAGGGTTATGTATGAGTCCAAGAAGAAAGTTGTAATACAAAACATGCAAAAATGCATGGCAGCACTAGGTTGAATGTGCTCTCTGAAATGTTGGTATCAAGGAATGTGGTTTAAAGATGACCACCAACACTGGAATGCTTAGTGTAGATCCCAGAACTCTTCCAAGTCTGGCAAGACGCTGAGGTCTTCTGCTAGAGGAAGTGCTCCTAATGTTTTGAAGAGGGAAACCTTCAACCATGAAAGGGAGGTCTCGCCCAGCATAAAAGGGAGAACCTCAACCTGAAAAGGGAGGTCTCAACCTGTGATGGTTTAAGGATTACCACCAACTCTGGAATGCTTAATGAAATTCCTAGAACTCTTCCAAAACTGGCAAGAAGCTGAAGTCTTCTGCTAGAGGAAGGGTCCTCAATTCTTTGAAGAGGCATCACCAACTGAAGGCATGCTCAAGGGCATTTTTTTCTCTGGCTACAACTCTAAATTTGGTATGGCAGGTTGTGGCTCAGGCTTGCTTGATGTGGCTTTGAAGCTTGTAGATGGCCATCACTTCCCCCCTTGTCAGATACAAGGTGAGAAGATGAAGAAATCTCAACTGCAAGAATTTTCAATATTCGAGAATAAATCTTGTTGTATGAGCGAAATATCTTCTTGGTTGTTGAAGCCCATTGCCAAGAAGCGATCCATCCAAGATGAATCTTTGTTCTTGTAGGCTATTTGTTTCTAAAGCATCTTTTTCAAGAATGATTGGTTTTATGACAGTGCTTACATGGATTAAGATCAAAACAATTATCTTTAACATGGCTAACTTGGTCACAATGTTGGCATATAACATTATGTTGTTGTTTTTGTGGAAGAGGAGCAGAATCTAGAACAATTGAAGATGAACTGTCATGAAGGAATCCAACACTCTAAAACTGGATGGGCTTTGAGTAATATGGAATATGAAAGGAAACCTCCTTATAATATCCAAGACTTGTTATGTGCTTGTTATGGACATTCTCTTCCCAAGGTCTGATGACCGACTTGGGAAGTGCAGGCTGAATTTCTATATCTGCATGTACAATTGTTGCTTCATTTTGCACTGGATCTGAATCAACTGTAACATGATTGACTTGTTGTGTATGGGAGTTTGTTTCGATGTTTTAAATAGAAATAGGTTTACAATGATGCCTTTTCTGTAACTCATCTTGTTGAAGCTGAGATTCAAGATGCAAAAAGTCAATTTTCTCTTGTGCATTTTGTAGACAATTTTGAATGTCTGAAAGAAAGTCTTTGCTTATTTTCACTCTGTCATCAACATTAGATTATATCAAAGTTTCCAATAACTCTAATACTTCATAAACTTTAGCCATTTTCTTAACAATCCAACAAATAATGTAGGCTTTAACAGAACTACTTGCATAAGTGTTCCTCCCTCCTAATTTGATTTTCCTTCACTTTAAATATTCAACATTCAACATTTCACGTTAATAAAACTTGACCTTAACAAGTCAATATCCTTCATAGAGCATGATTTATAATCTGCAACTATCTCCATATAAACAACTACTAGGTCTCGATCTAGATCTTCCTTCGATGTTGGGGATTCTTAAATGGGCAAAAGGAAGTGTGAGAGGGCAATGAAACTGATGCTCCAACAATTCTTTTGGATAGTCGACGTAAGGCTAGGCACTAGAGAAAAGCTTGCATGGGAGGGGTGTATCATGTGGAACAACAATGATGCATTAAAACATAGATCCAAATCATTTACAATGAAGCTTAGAGCAGATAAGGTGGGTAGTGAAGAAGTCCAAAATGGTAGCAAACCTGAGGAACAATCGAAGAATAGAAACTTAAAGTAGCCAAAAATGTTGATTGAAACCAGGTCAAACACTTTCGATAATCGGTCATGCTGATACCTAGTTGCACAACCTTTATTTAGGATCACGTATCCAAATAGCACAGGTGTGTTCTTAGAAACGGCAGAAAAAGCGTTAGCTATAATCAACTTGCCTCCAGAAAAAATTAACAACAATAATTATGTCAGCCTGTCCAAGTCCATTGGATTTTTTTCGATCCGCTTGCTTTGATGGTAGTAAATTTCTACACCAACTTGATGGAAAATAGATGGAAATGTGGTTGGTGGTCAATGTATGATCTGCATCAAGATCCACGTATTCATGCTTGTTTTCTTCTATGACATGGATATTTCTTCCACCAAGGATAAGCTCATAGTCGATTACCTCAGTCTTCTCACACTAGAAGTGCTTTTCCTCATTTGTGTCTCTACTGAAAGTGAGATAAAGGATGTCACTTACATCATTCTAAAGCATCCATTCTATCCACTCAACAAATTCTTCTCAAGATTCACAGAGAGCAGCGTTGAGAGCAACGAATTTACAGTAAATCGTCCTTGTAGTGCAGAATCACGAACATGTAGTTCACAAATGTCCCGTTTTGTTGATTCTTTAGTTGAATCTGTGTTGCAGCCTCAGAATTTTGTAGCTGAAACATGGGGGATAACGACCCAGTCCAGACCTTAAGACAACTCCTTTTCTGTTTAAAGTGGTGGATCTGAATGGGGATAATGGGACCAGTTTCCTAGTGTGGGTTTTAAGATGAGAGTGGGTGGTTCATGAGTATTTGCAATAGAATAATGATAATTTAAATGACCTATTCTATAATGCAATTCTATAACTATATTATTCTAATATAAACCCGGGTATTCTTGTGTGGTATGCGATCTACAAAGATATATGCTTAACATGTGATATAAAGATTAATCACAACTAAACAAAGATGATAACGTATAAAGATAATTCCTTTAACTAAATAGTTAATCGAATAAATTTATAAAATATATCGTATATATGATGAGTTAGATATGAAAATCACAATTTCAGCTAGGCATCATACAAAAGTGCAATTAACGCTTAACAGAAACAATAAATCTCACATACAATTCATGAAAGTAAAGTTTTGCCACTAATTAAATGAAAACAAAATCAATCATACAAGATTATAGTACCATATGTGTGAAGTCCTACTCATTTGACAAATGATATAGACCAACTTCTTTCTTCAAATCAAATTGTCTCCCAAGAATACAATAGTGCATCAACAAAGGAAAGTAGTCTGATATCTAAAAGAAATGATCATGTTCCATAATTTCACCAAAGCATTCACAAACTTACGATATGCATTCTTTGCAAATGTTTTTGATAAAATTATGGACCCTTCTCTAAATGCATGAGAAGGGTATAAATACTATTCTAACTAATGTGAAAAAATAGATTATACAAAATTTGAGGAGGTTTCAAACAACCTTCCTCCTAACTAGTTAACTAACTCCAAAAATAAACAGTGGCTAAATGAACAGAACTAAGAGGAGGACTTGCTGTCTACCAGCTTGTCCTTCAAATTGCATTATCGGTCATCGATTGAATTTGAGGAGGTGCCCCAAAATGTGTCCTGAGTTTTCCTGTGAAAATCACATCGGTGAGAGGTGGTAGCATCTGCTAAGTCGTATGAAGAGAACAGTTGAGAGTCATAATCTGGTTGTGTGGCTTGATGAGGTACTTCCAATACAAATCCCAGTTGGTCCTGGTCAATTTTGTAATTGCCTCTCTTTGAGTCTCTACCTTTTCCTGTCAGCTTTTATACATAGCATTTAAATCGGGCATTTCTTTCATATTTCCTTCTTTAATCAGGTTGGTAGCAAACAGGGTGTGATTCACTGCCTTAATGATATTCTTTGATACCCCTGTTAACCTTGCGACTGCTAGCTTGGCCTGTTTGATTCCCGCGTCCCAATCTGTGAAGAGAATGTCTTTATGAGTTTCGCCAATCTCTGGCAGATTGGCTTTCCTTCGTCTTATGATTCTTGCCATTCGATGAAATCAGAGATTCTAGTGTTTAAATCATTAAACTTGGTTCTATGGTCGATTGCCTTATCTGTCAGCTAGTTGCTAGTGTTCAGATAAGGGGTAATGTGTGACATATTTTGGCAGAAATGCTTTTGCTGTTTCACCAAAAGGGAATTTAATTCCAGTGCCTCTTTAACGAACTCTTCAATAGTGGGAACATCCTTGTACCTTTCCATGGCTTGCTACAATTCTTGGAGTTGCATTTTTTTGGCCGATATATCGGCTTCATGAATTATTTTCAAGACCTCCATGCTTTGTTGCAATTGGGCGAGCTACTCAACCACTTGCCTGTTTACGCTTGCTTTCTTTGCTTCGAGCTATTGCTCAAGCTGTGCAATCTTCTCCTCTTTTTCCCTTAATAAAGTAGAGACTTCAGTAGCCTTGTCCATAGTGGCCGATGAATAGTCTAGTCAAGTTCTCAGCCAGATTGAAAGGAATTTCCTTCCAAACTATGTCCATTTGCTCGTTTCCAAGTGGGAACTCGGGTGTGTCTACCATTTTCCTTTTTCTCTACCTTCTTACTACAGCGTTGTGGAGAGGACTATATAACACATCAAGTGGAGGTATTTCAGTTACTTACAAAACAATTTCTGATGTGGGCAGAGCAGGGATAATTTAAGTATGCTAGGACGTTGTCGCTTCTTCCTCCATAGGCTTTGACTACTCACTGATAGACTTGGGTTCTATATCCTTATGAACATGCAAAGGAGTTTTATCCTCCACTGTTTCTTGGGTATTTGTAGCTTTGGGAATGCCTTGCAGTTTCTGATTAAATTGATCCCACTCCTGATCCAAATTACTATCTTTGACCTCTGGACTGATTTCTTTAGATGGGGTGCTCAAAACTTGTTTCTGAGCTGACTTTCTGCTGGACTCTGTTATGTTATCTGTTTCATGGGGTTTTCCTATGTCTGGTGTCTTCTCAGTATTTACCTAAGAATCTACTCGAGAACTAGGACCTTCACTATCAATAGTGACACTTGGTGTAGGGTTATCCTCGGGCATTAACAAATGCATTGGGATCACTTAGAGCCTTTCATTTCTAAATTCCTGAAAGCTTTGAAAACCTTCAAGTTTAAGATTCGCCCTTGCCCATTTGAACGCTTGTTCGAAGGATTCAGCCAATTGTAACAAGTCTTCAAAATCGTTATCCTCATGGTTGTACTGCTTGAGCTTTACTGCAGTAGTGATATTATATGCCGCTTTGTCTAGATCAAATTGCCTCTTGGCAATGTATGAAGCCTAAGGGCTTCCATGTGTGTTGACTCCTTAGTAGCATGAACAAAATTTGCTAAAGGAAAAGAACCGCACTTGAGAGGAAAAGAAGGCCATAATGACTTCTTGTTGTCTTTGAGAACTTTAGTCAGGCCTTTTCCCACGGTCTGGTAGGCAATCTCTATTGCTAATAATTTATCAGAAACATATAAACGAAGGACATGTGGATTGACTGTGCTACCAAAAACCCTAATGTAGGTGAACCATTCTTCAATAAAATATTTTCGACATCAAACAGGTTTGTTGTGGCTTCTTGGGAAAACCTGGGGGCTCTCTTATTGAAAATTATTTGATGTAGGGGCAAAACAACAACATGAAATATTTTATAGAAGTGAGGTATATAATGCAATTCCCATATTTGTTTATGACTGAGATGGATCGGGTAGGGGTCCTGTAAGGTCCATTTCCAACCCATGGCCATAAATTTCGTGCAAAAATAGATGGCATCCATAATGTGGGCGCTAAAATAAAACGGAGGGAGGTTATCTGGAGAGGAGGCTCTCTTCTGTCGATATTCAGTAATGGTCATGGCTAGGTTATCAGATAGGATGGAGGGCCAATTCATGATGTGGGAATTAACACAAGGATCGATCAAAGGAATCCATTCTATGGAAAAACTTAGTATTGTTGTGTAGGTAAATCCCCTCTGCGGACAAAGGCGATCCCACTAGCCTAACTGAGGTCTAGCAACAATCAAACAATGCTAACACGCAGGTTCCTAATTGCAAAATAAAGGCCAAGATGAGAGCCTACCTCGAATCCAACGCTTATATTCGTAGAAGGGTTGTCGCTTCCGTTCTTTCACTTCAGCTGGTCGCAATCCTCACGATCTTTGTGAACAGACACCTGCACATGCAAAGAACAAGACAAATACAAGCATAAAATACGGGAAATGCAACTATGTACCGATCAGAAAAGATACAACTCAAACATCATAATAAAGACACATGAGTGGAACCATAATGATAGTCGTCTATTATTATTGATAAAACAAAAGAGAATACAACCAAGTTCTGACGTCAAATCCTCCTTTGGTTGGGGCTGTTAGCACTTGAGATTTCACCTAGGCTGAGATAGACAAACCTCAAAGCTACATCAAACCATTTCACCTCGTAGCTAGCCCTACGAGGTATGAGAAGGCTCTCTCCGGTCAAACTCGGTGGATTTTTCAAGGGGAAGAGTTGACCAATTAGAAACACTGATTTTAGGCTAGTAAACTGATAAGGAGGGTTGATTTAAAGTTTTGGGGTTTTTGGTGGCAATTGGAGGGAGTGCAATTCAGGGTGCGGGGATTGAGCTCAGTTTTTGCAGGTGGGTCTTTGGGGCAAGGTAAGAGTTTATGCTGATGCCTTTAGCTGAGATAGATGGTCAAGGAAAGAAGAAGAGAGGCTAAAGAGGGCAAACAATGAATTTGAATCCTCTCTAGACAGTGGAAAACATAAATATTAAACAAAATTGAAAGTTGAGCATGGCATGCATGAATTCAAACTTTATCACTTCTTTTGTTTAATTAGCAGCAATAGAATAAGAGATGGAACACATAACACACTTACAATGACAAGTAGGAAACACACCATCAGCACAATAATCCACAAGAATCCACAATGATGTCTACAAAA